>JAVXUM010000030.1:22314164-22325548 GCA_035590655.1 Pouteria glomerata
GTGGATTGGTTGTTTTTTAGGCTAATAGATAGCTACAAAATAGGGAAGAGTTTGTGTATAAATCAGGGGATGTAATAGCTTACAGATTATTGAAAAATACACCTTCGGTAATTCTACTTTTACACTTTACACCGAATCTCATTTTGGTCCCTTCACTTTCAATTGTAACAGTTAACAATAGCTCTAGTTAAGTTTCAATTTGACCCTTTTGTCAGAATTGTTAAATATGTGACTGAAAATGTCACGTCGTTCACATTCGTTAAATAAATGTGATAGTAGGCCTATATTGAAACTTGAGTGAAATGTAAGAGGTCGACTAATACAATTTAAACTAGAGGAGCTAAAATGAGATTCGGTATAAAGTCTAATGGTGCAAAGTGTATTTTACCCTAAAAGAAAGAACAAACTACATTTGGATTTTTCAAATTTCCTTGAATAACATTTGAAGGGATAATGACTATTTTGACGACTGCATGAAATTTTGGGAAAGTACATAAACATGGCGTTTACTTTCCCTTCTTGTCATCAATGGGAAATTGAAAGTTATGCATCCTTAGTCATTGGCATTCAGATGGCTAATTCGCGTGATTTTCAAGCTTTTTGGAATTTTTTCTCTTTCTTCTCACCCCCTTCCCTTCCCTCCCCCTGTTCCTTTCAATTTTCTTCTTGACGCAAAAGTATTGCTACTGAATAAAAATATATTAATGATATCTTTGCTTTTACACAGGTTTCTTCTTCCAGCATCGCTTATTGTTATCAATGATATTGCTGCTTATTTCTTTGGTTTCTTCTTTGGAAGAACACCTTTGATCAAGTTATCCCCAAAGAAAACATGGGAAGGTTTCATTGGAGCATCTGTCGTAACTATTATGTCTGCATTTGTGGTGAGCAGTCTTTTTTTTTCTTCTTAAGTCGGCAATGATAAGCACTTTATTTTTGCATGCACATATTGACTGTTACCAGGTACTAGGAGGTACTTGTGTCTAGATCTAGTTTTATGGTATAGTTTACTCCTTATTTTGTTTGAACTTCCATTTTGATAGACTTGGTTTTGTACACCTTTCTCATCTTTGGATTCCAAGAAATACACTACCTTGCATTGGGCCCACAATTCTTTACTTCTATTCAAATCTGACCAGTAGTGTATCATAATTGTGCAATCACACTTGAATGATGTCGGAATATATGTACAAGTAACTCAAAATACAATAAACACATAAATTAAGCTGAAGAACAATATATACGGAATTTACATGGTTCAGCCATAAGTCCCACTCCACGAGATGACGGAAATTCTATTATTTTTAGCTAACCAAGTACAAGTTATAGTTGACTTTTTTTTTTTAAATAGAATATGAATCTTTTTTTTAAAAGGATGATGAGATAATATCAAATCAAAAGAATCAAATCATATCACATTGGTAATATCTTTCCTCATATGATAAAGATTTGGTTTAAATTCTAAGTCAGTTATATTTTGCATTTGCAACACTCCCCCGCTAGAGTGGCATTGAAAAGATCAATGCTCATCTTGAACCCGAACAACTTTAACCATAACAAAACAACTGAATCTTCAAACCAAACGTGCTTCTCAACTAAATGTGTGATGAATCGGATGAACCAACAAGGTTTACCACAAATGGAGCTTTTGTACTAGATCCCTAGCCCAAAAGTTCTAAACCATTTGTGAGATGCACATAAAAAACATCAAATAATCATTTCCTAGCAAACCCCCAATCAAATAAAATTGGCTAACAAAGTGGACTAATACTTGGCCGTATCAAAACAAAAGTAGTAATAATGGGAACACGTTGTAACAAAAGCAAATGAAGTTGAAGATCCATTGTAACAAATTAACCAAGAAATTTATCGAGGCACCCTAAACTAACCAATCCAAAACAAATATATATTTTTTTTCCAGATCCACAAATCAGAGGTTTGACATCATGACGGAAAACATATTAAACACACAAATTAAGGGGAAGAGCAATGCACACAGGATTTATGTGGTTCAGTCACAAGGCCTACTCTACGGGAGGATCGAAATTATATTATTTTCAACTTGCCAAATATAAGTTACAATTGACCTATTTATAAACTATAAATCCTTGTTATACAACGAGGATGAGATGATATCAAATCAAAAGAATATAACGATATCACATCAATGATATCTTTTCCCGTAAGATATTGATTTATTTTAAATATTTAGTCAACTATATCTTGCATCTTCAACAATATATATTAATTTGATTTGAAGTAATGCTTGTACCTTTTTGTCATTTTTTTGGGGCAAATGTCAATTCACTAAAGAGCATATTCATTTCATGCATTTATGTCAACGAAAATGAAGCTGATTCAGTATTTTACTTCTATTAGATTTGCAATGCAAATAATATCTATTGTTTACACAGCTTGCGAATATCATGGGTCGCTATGAGTGGTTAACGTGTCCAAGAAAGGTGAACCTTATGATTCAATATTGTGACATTTTTGTTTCTAAAGGCTTGTGTTCAGCTTTGAATAACCTTATCTTCATTCCCCGCTACAATGATATTAATACACGCAGGATTTGTCAACTGGTTGGCTTCATTGTGATCCTGGTCTGTTGTTTAAACCGGAGTACTTAACTTTAGAAGAGTGGGTTCCTAAATGGGTAAGTGAACACTAATTGGTTATAAACATATGCTCGTTGCATTTTTCATCAACAATTTACTTTCCATTATAGGAGTTTCTATACAGGAATTACCCTACATTTGCATTTTCAGATTAGTCATTCTTCATTTATAAGTAATGTGTAGAAAACCTTATAATATGTATCCGTACTTGCAGTTAGCCTTTTTGATAGCTGATAAGAATTATATCTCGTCATGGGAACAAAATATTGACTTCTTTTGACTAATATTTATTGAATTGTGGCTCTGGCTGACATATTCATCTTCACTTTCTAGAATCAACTAATGAAATTGTACTATTTTTTCTTTTTTGCCTTGGGGTTTGGGATAGGTGTTCCACGTCAAAATTCCATCCTGTTGCCATCCATTCTTAGCATGGAATGGGATTTTGGATTAAATTTATGGTTCATATCTAAGTTTTATCTCAGAATATATCATTCTGTTAAGTACATAGTGTCATGATCATAATCTTGTTTTTCCTTCGCTATTATATTTTTTTGTTTGGGGGGGGAGTTGTACAATTATTTATTTATTTATTTATTTTTATGTAGAGCTTCCCTCTCTGTACTTTCTCTGTATTGAGTATGCAAGTGCCCTATTTGCGCGTTTCATTTATATGCATTTACTTATGCTAAAATAATGCTTTGGTCTTCTCCTTTTGTTTCAGTTTGCTTGGAGAAAAGTCCAGGTCTTACCCGTTCAGTGGGATGCATTATGGCTTGGTCTTTTCGCATCAATAATAGCACCTTTTGGAGGTTTTTTCGCAAGTGGTTTCAAAAGAGCTTTCAAGATTAAGGTCTATTAATAATTTTTCTATAACTAAGTCGTATAGCATTGAATGTCATAGATGTTGATGCTATTTGTACTTTCTTTCTTGTATAGGATTTTGGTGACAGTATTCCTGGACATGGGGGAATTACAGATAGAATGGATTGCCAGGTAAGCTGTATAGAAATTGTATAATTTTGTACCAATATGCATTTATGCTCCTAACCAACGTTGACAGTCTATTCCTTTTTAAGTGTCCATTAACTTTTTGATGTGCGCATGAAATTCTTTCCTCATTGCTCAATGCCACACAAAGTTGTTGTTAATACAGTGGCAATATCTTGCTCATTGCTCAACCATTGTTTAAAATATGACAGTTTTTCTTCAAATGAGGATGGGGGATAACTTCTTTTTTTTTTTTTCTTTTTTTATAACAAACACAAGTCTTTTAAAACTTATCTATGAAAGTGTGAGTGGCTTAGACCACCCACATCAAATACAGAAAATTGGGTCTGTACTGCATTTTGCGGTGTCAAAATCCAAAAGAGGGGATATTTGGAGCTAAAAAATTTGCAGTGTTAAGTTCATGGGCAACGTACCACCTGTAGATCTTTGTATAACAATCATTTGGCAAAAGAACTCAGAATAGCACATTAATTTCACTGGCATTCTTTAGTTTCAAATACATATTTATGTTACATTATATGTATGATTTGATAAAGAAGTGGAACTTATTGCATATATATATATGTATCCATTATATACGTTTCTGGAGTGATGCACTTAACCTTGCTCCTTTATGCAGATGGTGATGGCCATTTTCGCATACATCTATCATCAGTCATTTGTTGTGCAGCAAAGTGTATCAGTCGAGATGATTTTAGACCAGGTAAGATAGTGTGCATACGTCTGCATTCCCTTTCAGATTCGACCAAATAAACACGTAGTGGTTACATTGGTGGCATTTCTGTGATGTAGATATTGATGAACCTCACTTTTGAGGAGCAGCAAGCTCTGTTCACGAAGCTTGGGCAGATCATCCGGGACAGGCACTTCAAAGGGTCTGATATTCACCAAACTGCACATGCTCTGTAGTTTAATGGCAAATTACACTTAGCGACTGTAATTTACCATAGTTTCACATACGTGCTTTAAATAGTTGCATTTTGTTTACGTACACCTAATTCAGATTCATTTTATCTCTTCCATCGATTATCATTAAAATGTGACAGAAAACGCTACGTAGTCATCGCACATGATGAATGCATGATGTTTTCAATAAATTTGATGGACAGAGGTAAAGTGATATGATTTAAAATATAGGTCTTGAAATGAAATTAGGGCTAAATGTAATTTACCCATATTTTACTATGCAAATCTCTCTCGTGCATGTCGTGTATACATGGTTTTTATCGTGTCACTGTTTCTTGTACGCAACATATGCTGCTAGCTAGAGGTGTCTTTTTCCTCCTATCCACAACAAATGCAATCTCAACTGGGGGTATTCTTCAGTGCACATGCTGTGTAGTTTTTAGTTCTAGTAGCCCATTGTATCCACAAAATGTTGGGTACGTTGTAGAGTTCCTCACTAGTATTAAAATATTGGATAAATATTAGACACAAAAGTAGAATGATTACTTTATTTTTCGAGTTTGTTTTAGGTTAAAATTTAAGAAATGTGTCAATATATTTTTAGTTTTTTGGGGGAAGTCAAATATTATCTTGCTTAAAATCAAGTCCATTTGTAAAACAATTATTGCAATATTCGAATCTAACTGAAATTTTAATAAGAAATGTACTAAAAAAATACTTACTGATATTTTGTGACATATTTTCTCAACTTTTTGAGATGCCTATAATCCAAATCTAATAAAAAACAAATTTAGAGATAAAATAATCATTTTACAATCTAAATTTGGATGGATATAAAAATTTTTAAGGTAACATGAAATTTGTTAAAAATATTACTAAACCTTTTAAGATGCCTAAATTACAAATCTAGGTTAAAAATAAAATTTGAGTAAAATGATTATTTCACGATTGATAAAGTGATTGAGAGAAATATGTAATCAAAAAGTCATTGCTTTTTTTTTTTTTTTGAATAAAATTTTAATTGAAATGGAATAAGTACGAGAATAGCTAATTCCAAAATAATAACATTCTAAAGTTATTTTTCAACACCATACGTGCGAACAGGTACAAAGCATAACTAAGTTGAACAAGACAAGGTAAAGGGGTCGGCAGAAGAAACAATTGAAAACAAGAAGCCAATAGTCATAAATTCAATTAAGATGTTCACCTTCCCTGAAATCAATTGCCAATAGAAATAAAACTTTTTTTAAAGAAAAAAGGGAAAAAGAAACAAGCAGCAGCAAGTCTAAAAAACAAGCATATAAATATGGTACACCGCAAGGTCGCTACTTTCACAAAGAAAAAAAAGGTTCTAACGAGATCCAAAGTAACAACACCAGTAAACACCACTTGAATCTATGTGAAGATAAGAACAAAAAAATGATTTCTCCTGTGTTTCTTGTCTCCCAAAACCACTCACTTACCTCAAGGACTACCATCACTACATGTTCTGTCACTGGGATTTTGGTTTCTTGATCTTCACATAAGGAAGAACTCCCATAAAATAGACGATATTTGGTGCCCATCCCCGTTGCTGAGCACGACAAAACATCAAGAATGTGTTTGCAAAGTAAGAGTTAAAACCCATGAACACATGCCACAGGGCATGACCCTGTGGATTGAAGGGCCAGCTGGATATCTTCTTGCAGAGCAGTCGATCAAACAGCCAACACAAACTACCAAGAAACAAGGTAGCCACGTACAACCTTGCAACCCGCTTAGCAGCAATGTTCTGTGTGTAAATGTAATACTTGTACATTCTTGGGATGCAAAGGAGAGAGAGGATTGCATAATGCACCTTGAAGCCAATGCAAAAACGGATCTTTGAATGGACTACAGCAAAAATGGCACCATAGAGGAAAAGGAAGGTGGGCATTGTACTTCGATAGTGCCAATCTGGGGAGTAGAGGATGTAGATATAAAGGAGCATTTCCCATACCATTGGAGTTTCATCACTTTGTTGTAGCCTGTCAACAAATTTTCAAGATCTTCAGGTGTAAATCTCAAATGTAATTAATCAACTTAGAGAAATATAATCTCAAATGTAATTAATCAACTTAGAGAAATATAGTGTTGGTACCACCGGTAATGATTTTCTTAAAGTTCAAATAATTGTGGCACATACTCACAAATATAATGATCCGTTCACAGATTGGTTTTGAGCTCTACATAATAAAATTGGTCCATGAACGTGGAAAAGCAATGTAGACACAACCACAAATACCTGAGTATTATCATGACAGTAATACCAATGCTATGACTTTCTATATCAAAGCTCAAAGCACACAACCACAACAAATTGCATTTGTTTTAAGTCTCCAAGCATGGATATGCCTAGTGTACGGGAACACTCACTCACAACCAGAAAAATATCTCTATGTTTTGAGTACATAAAATCAATACTTCTGTAGAACATTTGCTTGCGCCCAACTATACTTAGCTTGCACAGTTCTTATTTTAGCATACCAAAGGACTAGGTCTGTAACTTTATGTCTGTGTAGGCGTGATCTTTACCAACTCTGCAATCTCTAGGATAACCTGAGCAATAGCATGTACGTCAGACTGCAAATAATGAAAATGATCCTTAATGTGAGATAGGGAGATTTTTAAGTGCACCAGAACCTTGCTAGACTAGAATTTGTAGGGCTATTCTGAATGTTGCATTATTAGTTCCATTAACATGATAACAGTTATATTAACCTTTTGTTTTCCATAGGATGTTTCAATAGAATGTGTAAAATAAGTAAACTATTTCCAAAGGAAACTTAAATTACCTTTTCAACTAATCAAAAAAACAAAAAAAGTAATCATGTCAAGAACATAATTTAACGGATAACAAAGCAAACACAGTTCGAAAGAGAAGGTACTTACACGTGTTGCAATGTGGCATGGAATAACATGCTTCCCAAAGCCAGTATCATATTTGATAAGTGAAGAATGGTAAACCTCTTCTCAAATCGCTGTCTTAAGGCATTTATCAAGCCTATTAGTGCCAAAAGAATACAAGGGATATTGGACATAGTGTTGTAGAGTTCTGCAATATAGGATGAGAAGACATAATTCTTTTCACATGACTCAGTAGTGGAAGTGACCGGACCCCAGAAGCTTAATGTTCCATCTGCCATTGTCAAATGTTATTACAAACTATGAGAATATTCAACTGTCTTCCTTGTTTTATGGTTTGAAAGTAGTCACAGAATGCTGCGAACTGTGTGCCTGCAGTAGATAAGCTGCATTTCATCAAGCCAACTACAGAAGAACAATCATTTCCAAATTTTCACAGAAGCTTGCTGAAGAAATTGAACAATTTGGACCATCTTCACTTGCAAAGACTAGAAATTGAACATATTTTTACCAAACTTAACATAAAAACTTAAAAAGTAATATCTGCTCAACAGATTTAAGAGGCAGGTATGAAGTGATTACCGAAACCCACAAAATTATCAGCCTTGAGGTGCACACTTCAAGGCTGATGATTAAACAGCTTTCTTCCTGTTAAAAAAATATATATATATATAGTTATCAATCAGAAAATGCAAAAAGGAATTGAATATTATGCATCGTTGATAAATCCACACTCGCATCCATGCATATAAGCATGTATAGTAGCCATGTAAATGTACAAACATAATGTGATTAGGATTGACCTAAAAGTAATTAATTATATGCAAACTGGCTATTTGGCAATATTTACCTGAGCTCAGTCTAAATTGCTGATCTAATAACATGAAATTTCGAAGGTGTCATTCAAAACTTCCAGCAAAGTATAGATATTTCTCTTTATTTCTTTGTTAACAGTTCTTTAGGGGACTATTTTGACTATAAATGTATCCAATAAATATCCACCACACAAATGTTATGAAAATGATCCCCATATTGCAGACAATAAAAAAACCCAAAAAAAAAAAAAACACAGACACACACAAAAAGAAAAAAGAAAAGAAAAAAGGAAGTTCTGCAGGAGCAACAAATTGCATCAACTCAAACCTTGCAATAGTAGCCTTTTTCGGGTCATGATAAGTAGCACATGCCACACATAAAAGGAATGGTATAAAAGTGAACGGATGTTTCCTCTCATATAGACTTTGCACTTTAGAAGTGACTAAGAAGACTGCACGTGAAAATTTTTATCATCACCTCTGCTCAAGCTTCTTTAACACAAACATCCAAATTCAACTTAATTTAGAGTGAAAAAACTAACGCTCATTATTATCATTTTGATGAGTAAAATTTTATTGAAAATGTGTTGAGGAAATATGATGCAAGGTGGCAGTGACAGGTGTTGGCTATAATACCAATTGATTTAGCTGGGTAGTGATGGGAAGGGTAGTAATGGAATAAGGATGGTGATAAGGGGGAATTGATACTCACGATTCTTTGATTCACATAGAATGCCAAATTGAACTTGCTTTGATTTGTTAATTTACACAGAGTCCCAAAACAAAGGATTCAACAATGAACTCAAAAAGAATACCCGAAGTTAGAGAAAATAAGAGAGAACTCTCAATTTTTATTCAATACAAATGTTGCTTTACCAAAGGCCTTACATAATTATTGAAAGACAAATCCCAAGACTCAAAAAAAGTGAGTTCTTATAAACTTTGGAGAAAGAAATTCTAACCAGAAAAAGTAAATCCTAATAATTGCAGAATTGAAGAAGTAACGGAAATAGCAAATTTGACTCTAGCAAAAGGAAATATGTCAAACTAGCCGCACTAAACTTAAAGTGCCAAAAATAAATCAAAACGAAAAAAGAAACTTCCAATTGTAATTTTGGCATTGATTTCAGTTTGCATCATATGATAGGCATTAGCTCTGATACCCATTGATGTAGGGGAGTGGTGATGGGTGTTGGCTCTAATACAAACTCATGTAGGGAAGGGTGGTGGCCGCTATCTACAATACCAACTGATGTAAGGAATAAGAATCAACAACTCAAAAATCCGTAAGCTCTATGAAAACCAAAAAAGGGTGTTAAATCCATATCCTTCTAAAACCCCTAACCATACAAAAGTAACAAAACAAAAGGAAAAAACTCCTACGCATCAGAAATTTCTTGTTTAGAAATGATCTATTCCTCTCCCCTCAAATAAGACATGTTAAGCAGAAAGGTGCCAATCTCCAAATCTTTCTTCTTCTGTTATCAACACGTACCTCACAAATTCAAGTACCCGTTTCATCTCTCTAAGGAAACGCATGACATAACAAAGCAAGATAGAATTAACGCCCCACAGCTATTAAGACCGTGTGCAATGGATAAAAGACAGTTAACAAATTCCCTGTCCCTTTGGCATAAACAACACAAATTCAATATAACTCTTCACCTAGTAATAGGATTATCAATAGTAAGAAAGCAACTCTTGGAGGAGCACCAAAAACTATGCTCATTAATGCTATCACCTCTTTCCTCTACATGAATTTCATTTAGAGTTTAAAACAAGCAAGTATACAAATATTTATTGCATGTCCTGGATAGAGGAGAATGAGGTTTTTTCCCCCTCAAAACTGAGGGTGCTTTTCATTTTTATTTTTTTCCCCAAAACTAGGGTTTGTTCGAAATTATTTCCTAAACAAATGTTAAATATTGTCACAAAATCGTGTTTCTCGAAACTAACTTTTAAACTTGAAGCTTTTTCAGGAATGCCGACTCCAAGCCTAAAGTTTTGTTTCTAAAAAATGACTTCATTATGATTTATCATATATTTGAAGTTGGGTTTCTCAAGTCGTACTTCCCAAAGTTGAGTTCAAGCTTAAAGTTGGTTTTGTGAAACACGATTTCTATAAGAATGGTGAATTAGGACTCATCTAGTTGGCAGTAACTAGTTGGTAAAAGGTTTAGCTAAATTAATTCCTCTGACTTCATTTCAAATAGTTAAAAATGCACTTCTAGAAGTCGAACAAATAAACTGAATGTCTGTGAGATGAGCCGTTAAGTGTTTCACCAGCCGTAAATTACAATCATCCAACCGTGCTAGCAGATTAATGCAAATAGTACAAAACCAATATCCAAAATTTATTACAAAAATAAATTAATGAATGAACTTTTTATTTCCATTACCCTACGTTTCTAAAGCTCTGCTTATACATAAAAATTAAAATAAATAAATAAACAAATTGAATAGAGGAAACAAAATTAAAATCCGATCACTAACCAATCCTGTTCAACGTGTGCTCGCCATGGCTTTCGAAAATCTTGGTATTGACATTTAGTGCAGCCACATATGGATTCAAACCATGATTGAAATGCAATGTGCATTAAAACCAATCCGGAGATCCAACACCAAAAACAATCTCATTGATAAATCAAGCAACAAATTGAACGAGATCAAACCATAGTTCTTATAGCAAGAAGAAGAACATAAGCATATATAGAAACCCTAGAAAAGAAATTGACGTGCACTGTAATATATATCTATATATACATTATATGTATCTACTGAGTACACGAAAACTTGCCTTTCTCCTTGAGCGAGCTACCATTCCTCCTTCTTCTTCCACCTCTCTCTGAAAGCCATCTATTGAGCGACGGATAACAGACTCTCCTTTCGAGTTTCGACTCGAGGGCCAGGGCAGGCCCGCGCTCTCTCTCTCTCTCTCTTTTTTTTTTATAAAATTTATTTATTTAATAACCCATTTAGAAATCAAATTTTTAGGGGATGTTTAGTATTTTAAAAAATTCTGAAAATTTACCCATTTAGAAATCAAATTTTTAGGGGATGTTTAGTATTTTAAAAAATTCTGAAAATTTTTAAAACTTATCTCACTGTACATTTTACGAACTTACAATTTATTTCATTTTATCTCATTTTT
>JAVXUM010000030.1:22325707-22336834 GCA_035590655.1 Pouteria glomerata
ATAATTTTGTAAAAATTTTACCAATTACCGAAACATTAGTTAAGTAATTAACTCTAAAATTTAAAATTTGTATTTTTATCTTGTAGTCATGAAAATTGATTTGATCTAAAATTTAACAGGCTAACAATCCAACTAATGTTTTGGATACTTAGTTAAATTTTTTTTATTAAATTAGTTTTCATAACTAATAGATAAATATATAAAATTCAATTTTAGAACTAATTATCTAAACTATTAAATGAATTGGTAAAATTTATTATATCAAAATTTCAAAACTAAAAATAAAAGACAATTATAAAAAAATTTCTAATTTCAAAAGTAATTATTGAAACTCCGTTAACTACTGCATCAATATTTAAAATTTAAGATTAAAACAAATTTTATGACTAACAAATAAATCTATAAAATTCAAACTTTAAAATTAATTATTCAAATTAATCATGCATTTGCATTTTGATTACTATTGTTAGATTAACATTTTTTAAAATACAAAAATAAAAATAAGATCTAATTTTGTGAAAAAATGGACACAAAAAATAAATATTAATATAAAAATTCGATCACTTAGTAGCTAATAAATACCACATTAAATTTATCAACAATTAAATAAATAATTAAATAAAGATACAACTGTCATCATTTAAAAAGTACATTAAATATGCTCTCGTGTTCAAATCCCAACAGCTGCTTATGCATACGCGGTTCACTACCACTTCGAAAATCAGGAAGCAAAAGCATGCATAGAAAGCAAAGCCAGAATTTAGTGCCATAACCTTGAAACACTATAAAAAACAAAACAAAACAAAAAAACTGAGATGGTACATTTTGAAAGTAAAAGTAACTCTGCCGATACAAAATCCACATCCCCACCCCCCTCTTCTCTCTCCAAATGGCAGGCAGCTTACCAACCAACAAAAGCATAGAAAATTGGGAGCAACGCAGTTGAATTAGGTGCCGCAACAAGGCAAGCTTGTGCTGACTGAAGTTTTTAATCCCTCAGTGTCTTGGTTTAAGTAAATATTCTGGAGTATATTGGGATGTATTTGAAGTAAAACTGCAGTGACCTGCCCGTTGTCAAAAAAATTGCTGCCACATGGTAGTGCTAGATGTATTCGTCTGGGTTTTCTTTGTTCCGGATGAGCGGAACGCCATCTTCCCTCCATATTATCCGCCCTTCGCATAATGCTGCTGCTACCTCCACATATAACTGATGCTCCTGATTACGAAATCAAACGGGTCTATTATTAAAGTAATACAAGAGATAAAATAGTATTTAAATGCAATACGATATTTTGATCATTTATTAAGCCCCAAAACAAAGGATGGAAATGATAAAGGGTGGTCATCTTGTCATAGTTTATGCAAATGGTATTTATGCTTCATATATCATGGATATGCAAAAAATAAAGAGAGAGTATAGATGGACAAACCAAGCCTGAAAGTTAATAATACGGAATCATTTTGTCACTGCAGTCAAATCTTGGTTCCATAGTTGCCATAAAGTAAAACAGGGGGACAAGTGTTGTTCTCACAGTACAATGCCTAATTTCTTTTAAACAGGTAATGTTGATTTCAAGAAGTTCTGCTCAATTGCAAAGGATGGCTGTGTATTGGATAGATACTATGGCAAAATGGGAAATAAAAACTCATTACCTTCTGAAGAACCCTTGCAGCCAACTGATCTGCAGTATCATTAGCAAGTACCGGTACAACTCTTTGAGCAAGGATGCAGCCTGTGTCATAGTGTTCATCAACAAAATGGATGGTAGGACCTGAGTATCTAGTCCCACAGACCCAATTAAATGAAAACAATGTGAGAAACTGTCATTACACATGCCCTAACTAAATTAGAAACACAGAATAGCAGGTTTAAGATAGAAGTGGAATGCAGGAACCCCTGGAAGCCAAAAGTAACGAAGATCAAAGAGAAGATAAATGAAGTAGACACAATCATATTCGTCCACTTCTAAAAAAGTTGGTCTTTCAACGGGCATAAAAGATCAATTACAGAAGGTGTGCTAAGAAGATTTTACCTTTATTCCACAGAAAAAGTACAACACGCCATGTGAGAACCATTATCAACTTAAAAGAAATGTTGAACCCATAACATAAAAGATAATGGGAACTCGAAATATTAACTATCCAAAAATTGGTAATTTGAAATATTACTTCCCAAGATTTAATACAAAATTTTCAGCTGAAACTACACAATCAAGTGAGTTTATGACATCTGAATCTCAAGGAACCTATTTATAACATCAATTTATCACAGCTCTCATCAATCATTTCACTATATCAGTTCAGTCTATAAGAAACTCAACTTCATAAAAAACAAGCAATGTCAACCTCATAGTTGAGAACCACAACACTACAAATCAACACTTTCTCTCTCTCTCCCCCCCACACACACACACAAGTGTATTAATCACCTATTTTACAATATTTAACAGTAAGCCTAACAAATTCACATAGTATACACGACTCAAAAAGACTCAAAACATGACATCTACCACTCATTTGCTCATAATTACCCTCAACGGCAGGGTTTCATTTTAATAAGCAAAGCTCCTTCTGAATGGAAAATTGCAAACCAACTTGGCCTCCCAAGGAGTTCTCAAGAAACTTTGAAAGCTATTCAGTTTCGGACGGTAAATTTGTGTAAAAATTATGAATTGTATGGTGTATCTCAAACAACATATATGACCCTAGAAGCCTGTGTAATAAAACTGTCATTAATACAATACATTGTGGACTCGATCAAGATGAGATAAAGAGACCTGGGTGAGTGGATAAACAGGTCATGTATCAATATTACTGACAATTTATAGTGATACTGATATCAAAACTGAATACATATGGTCAGAGATGCAACAGAATTTCATATATTTTCCAGTATCAATAAGCATGCCAATTGAGTGAATTTAGACAAAGCAAATGGGGCAAAATTACAAACACACCCCCTACACGAGGCAGATCCAGATGAGGCCAGTGAGGGCAATTGACCACACTCGCCTGAAACATGACACTTATACCCATATTATTTTGCCGCTATTCACCTAGAAAATGTACTTTTGATCCCATTGTTTTTTCAATTTTTGCCTCCTATTCACTTGGAAATTGTAATTTTTATCCCCACTTACTACATATCCCTGGTCTGCCCTTGCTCTAAACAAGAAGCTCCTCAGAGCTTTTCACCTATTTAAAGAAGTCAAGCTAAAATTAACATTTTAAGCTCAATCGTAAAAAAAAAAAAAAATAAAGATGGAAGTTTTATTTTTGTATGTTTATGCTTGGAAAAGGGAAATAGCATGGAAAACCAAGTTTTAAAGTTCATTGTACATTTGCAGCAAAAGAGTAGCATTAGGCTAGAGCACAAGCTCAAGCTCAGCCAAGCATACACAAAACAAGTGGAAACCTAGATAAGCTTGCCCGGAACCTTGACCATCATGGTCATAGCAAGTTTGCTTCCCACCAAACACCAACTTTTAAGCAAGTTATGTGTCTCCATGATACCAACAATGATGCTTAAAACTGTTCAAATAAAAACTTGTTGCCAATCAGGCAAAAACTGAGAACTAGTACAGAAAACACTAACTTCCAAGGACCAACATTACAGGCCCTTTATAAAATACCAACTCAAAAGTTAAGAAGCCTAGGCAAGGCAATGGAAAACCGAACGCACCTTGCCCCAGAAGCAATAACTGCCTTATGCACCTTCATGCCATAATAACCTTTGCCTCCAAAAGCTGGAAGAAGTGAAGGATGAATATTTACAATTGACCTTGGATAAGCTCGAACCAACTCAACTGGGATAAGTTTCAAGTATCCAGCTAAGAGAATAAAGTCAACCTTGTATCTCCTGTTTAGAGTAATGAGATGTAAAAAGAAAAAAAAATTATAAACACAAACAAATGGCATGGTTACTAAAGCCCTAAGCGAGGAAGATGAGGGTAGGATTGAAAGGTCGAAGTAAATTATGTGTCTTCAGTGGGTATATAAGATAAAAGGATAAACAACAGCTAACAAATGCTAACTACACCTACCTTGTACCCAAAAAAAGAAAAAAAGGCCATCAATAGACTATATAAAAAGAAATTGCTAGTGAAAAACAGATAACCATTAGACATCTAGTGGATTAGCCATTTAAACCAAAAAGACAATCTAATAGACTAACAAGCAACATAAACAGAGGACTCAAGGTATTGACTAGCTATAAACAACAGGTTCTTCGTCCAACAGATTTCCCATCTCAATAAAATAACTGCCGCACAGTATTTCATTTGTTCAAAATTTTTTCTGCTTTCTGTGCTACATAATTTTTATTTATTTATTTATTATTACCTGAGTTGTAAAGAAGCTCTGCGATTTTCCTATTAAAAGACAATGGTTAAAAGAAATGCAACAGTTACAGCACAGAGTGCAAAACATCGCAAACATTGGCAACTAACGACCATACCTAAGGCTATTGACAAGGTTGTTTGCAGAAAAACTCTCAGGCTCCTCCTTCATTTTAGGGAACAAGATAATCGGGATGCCCTTATCTCTGGCATATTCTGCACCCCCACAGCCTGCACTAAAAATGAAAATTATAAACCCAAAAACAACACTTATGCCAGATAAATTGAATAAGATCAATCACACACATATCTGATCTTTACGGAGAGAAGGGGGGGGGGGGGGAGGGTGGTTGGAGGGCACAAATGGAGTATGTTTTGTTATGTAAGGTGAGGTAAGGTTTAAGCACTTCAAATTCCTGAATTTATATACAAAATAAGTATTGAAGATTCAAAATATCAGTTGTAAATAAACATATAAGAAAGAGAGAGAGAAAAAAAAAAAAAAAAGGTCCTTTGTTTACTTTGTATCTTCTCCTAAAATTTGTTGAAGCAATTTAAGGGCTTAAATTATTTGGATTTAATAAACAAATTGAAATGTTTGCAAAAATTATATTAACAGCAAATATCAATAAAACATATCGCTTTTGTAAAAACCAAGCCTTTATTAGGTACATTAATTGTTGAATAACTAAGCTATGAAGAATATAAATGATAAATCCACACCAGGTTTATTTGTGACCAAAACAACAATGTCTCCACGAACTGAGCCTCCAATAGTAGCCTCGTGAACCGACCGGAAGTTCGATCCTCCGCCGGAGACGAAAACCGCCAGATTTTTTCTCCGAACCCCGGTTTTCAGATCATCACCATTACCAGTAACGGCCTCCACTCTTTTCAAACTATTTCTACACCGTAATTTGAGGTTAGAAGCGACAATTCCAGAGACATGGGGGCAAAGCGTTTTCAAGGAGACCCATTTTGGAAGAAGAATAATTGTTGAAGAAGAAGAAGAAGAAGAAGAAGAGGAGGGTACTGCTGGAAAGAGGATTTTTCTAGGGTTTTGAATCGGTGAGATGGAAGAGCTCGAGCAAAACCCAGAACGCAGGCTCAGAGCTCCCATTGCGGGAATGACTTGACAGATGCGTTGGACAGCTCTACCGCACCCAGCGAATACTTTATATAAACTAAAACGGTGCCGTTATGGGATGAGTAATACTAACCTAAAATCTCACTTTACGTCCCTTTGGCTTTGATTATTACATTTATATTTTTTGGTTTAAAAAAAGAATTTCAAAGTCTCTTAATTTTCATTCGCTCAAAGTTGGAAATAAATGAAAATAAAAGAAATGTACATTAATAATTTTTTTTAATAAAGTAAAAAACAAACAAATACTTTACATATATATATTTAAATGATATAATAATAAAATAAAAAAATACAACCTTTCTTTTAGAAAGTGTTTTGGACAGAAAAAAAAATTGACATAAAAATAACATATTGTGAAATTTGATTAAAAAAAATTATTAATTTTTTGTAACTTTTGATAAAATTTGGTAAAACAAATGCTTTTTATTTTTATTTATTCTCAAATTATAAATAAAAATAAAAATAAAAAAATTAATTCATTATCTTTTATTTCCTTAACATGAATGAGAAAAAAATTATTATAATTTCTCTTATTTTATTATTAATATATTTTTTTTTTATTTATTCTCCTACACTACCGAACAAAACGTCACCCCTGTAATTAGGTACCTTCAATAAAAACAAGGGTAGACAGTATAAATTTATAATTGCAATTCAGCAAGTGTGGAATGATTATCGAAATAACACAATTACCTGCTGATAATTTTTTTAAAGTTATGTTTAGGACATAAATTTATAAAAAAATAGAAAAAATAATTGAAATAAAAAGTGAATTGAAAAAGTTACATTTATTTATTTATTTAAGTTAAAAATAAAATAAAAATAAATAAATATTTATAAACAATTAAATTTTAATTAATTAAATATATTAAAATTACACAAATTAATAATTTTATTTTCCTTTCCTAAGGCTTGGTTTAGAAAAAAAAGAACTAACTATTTTCTAATTACCTATTAACTAAAAACAGAAAGCTAATTATTTTTGTGTTTAACATTAATTAGCATTTTATTAATTTGATAATTTTACTTTTTATAGTTTAGCAAAAATTTAAAATATAAGAGATAAATTTAATAATTCAAAAAAAAATAAATAACTAGTAATTAAGTAACTCAATCCTTAGCCTAAATATGGCTTGTTTGGGGCTCTATAAAATAAAATAAAAAATAATACAAAACTTTATAGATCTCTACAAAATTTTATAAATTTTTACAAACACGCAGTCCGATATTATAAAATTTAAATTTTTTACTTATTATACAAAATCTGAAACTGTAAAATTTAAATTTTTCATTCATTACACGAAATCCGAAACATTAATTTTTTTGTTGTATACAACTCTAAATACACCCTATTACTAACACTGCATAGCAATTGTAAAAAAAAACAATAAAATTACAATACTCCTCTGAATCGAATTTGTCCAACATGGCACATGAACGTAAATCGCTGATCGATACAAATTTCAACTGACAATCTATCAAATATTGTCTCAGGTAAAAACAGAGCTCCAATGATTGTAAAATCAACACCTAAAAAAACTCCTGCTGTTTGATTTGGAAATTCAACGTGATTTCAACGGTCCTGATTTGCCCAGCAATTCCTCCTATACGGTCAGTACCACCTAATCCTTACCAAACTTAGAAACTCAAAAGAAGTAGAGGCTAGAGAGAGAAAGGGCAGAGAGAGAAAATCCCCTTCCCTCTTTCACCAATCTCCGCCGCAAGATGGAGGGAGTTGGGGCTCGACTCGGCCGGTCGTCGACTCGATACGGTCCGACGTCGACGGTGTTCAACGGCCCGGTGAGAAAATGGAAGAAGAAGTGGGTCCACGTTTCATCGTCGGCTAATGCCTCCTCGAACCATCACTCTCAAACAGCTAATAACGGCAGTGCTAACGGTAGTAACGGCTCACACCTCCTGCTCTACAAATGGACCCCAATTACCCAAAGCCAAAACAATAACAGCAGCAGCAATGGCGACAAGATCTCCGCCAAGGACGAGGTCGCCGCCGCTGACACCGCTAGTGCCGTGGAGGAGCCGCCTCGGCGTAAATTCAAATACATTCCGGTATTTATCTGTCACTAGACGTCTCAATTTCTTTGGAGCGTTTATATAAGTGTAAATATGTTTATGTGTATTTGGATGTGTTTCTGTATCTAGGGTTCTGGTTGACTTGTCTATTTATTTATTTTGGGAAGGGAATTGAATATTGGTGGCGGAATTTGCAATTGACTTATGTCCTGATCTGAAGTCTGACATGGTTTAGGGTCTTTTTCTTAATTGAAAATTGTGTTCGACGAGCTAAAATAGATTTATTGTGTGGATAATTTCCCCCAAAGTTAATAATTTTAGGGCGGTACTTGGTAGATTAAATAATATAGTGGGTTGGAGTCCTTGGATTGTTGAAATTGAGGCAGTTTTTGAATTTTGTTCAGAAGTTATGACTGGTTGATGGGTACAAAAGAAGGCTTGTTGCTGTATATAGCCTTAGGTAATTGATACAACTTTTTTTTTTTTTCAGTCAATTTGATTTATTAGGTATGTTGTACATCATTATTTAATATATATTTTCACAAGATAGTATGAAGTATATGTTGCTGCTATCATGAACTTTATTCAACCATTTGGTGTCATCTTTCTTCCACTTCATTTCATTTGTTATATTTGCAAGAAGGAAAAAAAAAAAAAAAAAGGAAAAATAGCAAGCAATTACAAGTTTTGTTTTTCCTAAATGTGATATAAAAAATTTGGTAAGCTCACTTATTTGGAATACTTGCAAGTTAAAAGAGCATTATTGTGTTATAACTGATATATATTTTATAAGATGTGTTAATAACTGATAAATAGTTTTATAATCCTTGCAATGGTGATTGGTTTTATTCTTTAAATCCTTTTTTCTTTTTTTTTTTTTAGTGGAGAAACACTAAGAGATATATAAAAACCAAATAGTAGATAAGGGCAAGCTGGGGGAGGAGTTCTGTCTCTTCCGAATCTACTTGTGGGGTTCTAGGGTGGCTGGCGGTGCTTGTGATTGGAAATACAATGGGTTTGAGGTCAATTTTTTATTGAGTCTCAATATCACAATGTTGCAGAGTTGAAAGAGCAATTGATCATGTATGTAGAGGTTCATGATGTATTGAGGATTGTGCATGTATGATGTTTCTTTCACATCTAAGGAAAGTCTAGAATTGTTTAGACTGCAAAAGCTAAAAGGATAATCTTCAATGAAAATGTGTAAAATAAGTTTGTGCAAGCAGTGATAATCATCTTGGTCGATGAATTTATGTGGCTTTTTTTTTGGTTTTGCAGCACTTGGGAGTTCCTCCTCACTTTATAGGGAACTTTAACCATTTAGGTACAAGTATGGTCCTTGACTCCTTGTTGATGGAAACATATGCACACATTCATTTTCTTAATGTGATGTGGTCAGATTGACTTTTTTTGAAGAGATTACTCACTTGTGACTATTGACTTTTTTCTAGGTGACTGCGAGTCTTTTTTTTTTTTAGCTTTGATACCATGTTAGAGTTAATCATCATATCACCTAAAAGTTTGAGTTGTTTGGTAAGGTGGTGGCTAACACTTTAACATGGTATCAACATAGGCAAATATCCTGAATTTGAACCTCATTGTCACCCAAAAAAAAAAAAAAATAGCCTCACGTATTTGATCATTTCAAAAAAAGTTGGTTTGGCCACACGAGGAGGCATATTGGGAGAAAATAAGTCAATATGAATAATAAAGTTGTCAACCTCCCTAATAATTTAAGTTTTTAAGGTGAGGTGGTGGTTTTTCACTCTAATATGATATCAAAGTAGGCAAAAGTTCTGGGTTCAAATTTCACTGTCATCCAAAAAGTCAATTGTTGCACGTGTTTGGCCCTTTCAAAACAGTCAGTAATAAAATTTCCCCCTTCCTAACAATTTAAGTTTTTATGTAAGATGGTGGATTATGTGGAGAAAGTGGATTATGTGGTGTATCTCAAACTTGGAATTTTTGGTACTTATTAACGGTCTCTGGAAGTCTTTTTTGAGTCTTCTAGAGGTCTTCAGCAGGGGAACCCAATGTCCCCGTTGCTGTTGATTTTGGTAATGGAGGCTTTTAGCTGCATGCTGGGTATGGCAGTGGAAGGTGGTTTTATGGAGGGTTTTTCGGTGTGTTGTAGGGACAGGAGCCCATGATGCTTTCTCACCTTCTCTTTGCAGATTTCATGGTGTTTTGTGGGGCTGGAGTTCTTCAGTTAGGACATTTGAAGTATGTTGTTGTGCTTCGAAGCTGTCTCAGGTGTGAAGATTAACCGCAGAAAATTTGAGATTCTATTGGTAGGGGAGGTGGAGGACATCAAGGCTTTGGTGGCAGTAATGGGTTGTAAAGTCAATTGTCCTTAGACGCTACCTTCAAAGAAAAATAATTATGGGACATTAGATCGAGAGAAGCCGGAGAAGACTAACATGGTGGAGGCAAAGTACCTTTCAAACGGAGGTAGGGTCACCTTGATTAAAAGTACTCTTCAACTATTGCCACTTCATGTTTTTATTCACAGTGCCAGTCTTCAGTAGTATAGCATTTGAAGAAACTTCAAAGGGATTTTCTTTTGGTTGGCAAAGTTGATAGCACGAAGTATCACTTGGTGGATTGGAAGACGGCTTGTCTTCGTTTGGCAGGGGGGGCATCAGAATAAGAGACTTGAGGAAATTCAATGATGCATTGCTAGGTGGCTATGGAGATTTGCTAAGGAACGGGATAGATTGTGGTGGAAAGTCACTGCACCCAAATTTGGAGAAGATAAGGGTAGTTGGAAATAAGTAAGCAGCAACAAGTCATATGGGACAATCTTATGGAAGGGGATAAGGAATAGATGACCTGAATTTGAGAGAAATCTGATTTAGAAGGTGGGTAGGGGAGAGATAATTCTTTTTTGTAAGTATAGATGAAAGGAGGAGGGTAGACTTATGGATCTATTCCCTGAGATCTATTCCTTAGCTATAAATGAGGGAACTTCAATAGCAGGGTGCAGAACGCCCCAAAAGTTGGATGGAGTTTGGAATGCGACACTAAGAAGTAATTGCAAGATTGGGGAGGTGGAAAGTTAAGCTTGGCTAATGGATCTTCTGTACACTTCTAGGATGGAGGCTTAGGAGGATATAATATCATAGGCAGAGGCAAATAACGAGAAGTTTGAAGTTAAATTGTACTAAAAGGCATTGGTGGGAAATGGAGATACGGGCTTGCCATGGCACAAGCTCTGGAAGACTAGGGTTACCCCCAAGGTAGCTTTCTTTGTATGCTGCATGATAAAGGGCAAGATCCTCACCATTGATAGTGTTCAACAAAGGGGGCTTGACTAGGTCAACCGTTGTTGCTTATGCAAGTCAAGGGAGAAATCCATTGATCACTTATTTATCCTTTGTCAATGGACTAAGCAGATTTGAGACTTGATGCTTTCTAGTTTTGGGTGATGTGGACTTTCCTAAAGAAGGTCAAAGGTTTTATGATGTTTTGGGGGGGTTATAAGCCAAGTCAGTATAGAAGAGAGGCACGGAAAGAAGTTCCGTTTTCACTTTTTGTTTAGCATGGACAGAAAGGAACATAAGAAGTTTCGAAGGGGTTGAAACACCAGTTTATAAGATCAAAGTTTTTTGG
>JAVXUM010000030.1:22380020-22390509 GCA_035590655.1 Pouteria glomerata
CAAAAATTTCATTTTGATTCACCAAACACACCAAAAATTATCACTAACAATTTTTAACAAAAAACTATCAAAATTTATTAAAAATTTTACCCTCCAAACACCCTCATACTCAAAATAAAAATCATTTATATTTCTAAAATTTAAAAATATATCATTATATCTCTTGTACTTTTAATTAAAGTAAAAAGATTAAAAAAATTCATAAAATATAATAATTTTTGTCAAGAGTGGAGTCAAAAAATTATTTGTTGGTAACACTAATTATAAAACGCATACATATTAGTTGGATTCCATAAGGAGAGTAAAAAAAAGAACTTGATTGTTGTTAGATAGAGAAAAAGGGAGAGATAGAAAAGGGATAAAGCGGAGTTAAGATATGTTTTAAATGCATTGAGTAGACCAGGTATAATTGCATTGGTGTTTATTTAATTAAAATTTACTTTTTTTATTAGGTAGACACAATTGATACTGGACTATTTTTTTTTTTTATTGGGTGAATACAATTGGTATTGGGTTAAATTTTTTTTTTTATTTCTTTGTGTTGGCACATTTGAGCACGGAAATCAATATCAAAACAATAAAATAATAGTATAATTTTTTTTAGGATAGGCAGGTGAAGGGCGATACCATCCATTGATTTTGCTTTTAGTAATTTTAAAAATTTTATTTGCATATCTTGTAATTCATATTATTTATTCTTATACCTCTGATTTTATTTGATTTTTAATAGTATTTTTATTTTTTCACTTAAAAATTTAATGTCATTTATGATTATTTTAGTCCAAACAAGGGTAAATTTTTAAAGTTTAATAAGTGAAAATAATTTTTATCTTAAGGACATGTTTGGTATGGGATAAAAAAATTTGGAATAAAAGATTACAGAAATAATTGTTACCTTGGTAATGGTTATTGAGGTAACAAGTTTTTGGTACCTACGTTTGGAATAAAAAAATAAATCTTATCTACTAATAATTATATTATGTTCAGAATATTAAAAATTTTGAAGAAGTAAAATTAATTGTGCTTGGAATGAAAATAAATTGATAGAGCGTAAAAGTTAATATTTAATTATAATAAAATAAATTGTCATAATCATTATTATTTTAATAATAATTAATCTTGATAAAAAAAATATATTTTTAAAATATATACTTTTGAATAAAAATATTAATTATAAAAAATAATTTTATCATAGATTAATATTTCAATAGTAATTAATTTTAATTATGAATTATTATTTATTAAAAATTATTTTTATTTTGATAAAATAATTTAATAAAACAATTAATTTTAGTTTATTTAAATAAATTATTGATTTTACTAAATTGTTTTAATACACTACCTAACCTATTAAATTATTATTATTTATGAGACATTATTTTCATTTAATAAAATATTTTAATATAATAAATTATTTTAATAAGTCATTATTATTTATTAAACATTAATTTTAATTTGAGAAAATAAATTATTCTAGTCATAAATTAATATTTCCATAGTGTCATTTTAATAGAATAAAATAAATTATTTTAATAATAAACTATTATTTATTAAATATTATTTTGATAAAATAATTTAACAATTAATTAATTTTAGTTTGATTAAATAAATTTTTATTTTATAATACGTATTATGATTATTTATAAGGGAGCATTGCTTAAGGATTTATACAAGGTAAAAAAATATTTTATGGGATAGTGAGAAAAAGATAAAATTTTTTCACTCCTCCCTGTTATCCACTTTTCCCTAAAGTGAAAATTTACCTCCATGTAGGGGTAATTGTTAATACAAAATAATTGTTACTCATATCATCCGAATTATTGTAATGGAGGATAAATTTTAATAGGGTAATTGATACCCTCCATTACTTCCAAAACAAACATCTCCTAAAGATATGTTTGGTGCAGGATAAAAAATTTAGGGGTAAAAGATTACGGGATAATTGTTTCCCGGATAATGGTTACTGAAGTAACAAGTTTATGATACTTATATTTGGAATGAAAAAGTAAATATTAACCGATAATAATTATATTATGTTTGGAATGTTAAAAGTTTTGAAAGGATAAAAGTTAATTGTGAAAGAATGTAAAGAATATTTTACAGGGGTAATAAAAAAATGGTAAAAAATTTCTATTATTTTCTGTTACCCATCCCCGTTAAAACTTTATCCCCATATGAGGGTAATTGTTACCATCAGAATAATTATTACCTCCTATCTAAACATATGTAATAGAGAGTAAAAATTATCACAGTAACCTTTATTTCTGGTTATCCTCAAAACAAATATATCATAAGTACATAGGCTGTGTTTGATAGCCGGATAAGTTTGAGGGATAGGACTAGCTATCCGTGGGCCCCATTCAATGAAGTGTTTGTTTACCTTTTTGGTTGAGGGATATTTAATCTCACCTGCTCCCCGTTGTCCTCCAAGATGATGGATAAGGCATTTCACATGAGGTGTGGTATTATTTATACTTCATCTTTAGATTTATTTTCTGTTAAGTTCTAAAGGTTCAAAATTATTTTTTATCACATTACATATCAAATTACATCTTTTATCTTACTTTATATCTCACCAACCAAACACAAAAAAATAATCTCATATGATGGGCACGCTTGGTGCTCAACAAAATAAAAAAAAAAATAATACAAAACTCTACAAATTTCCACAAGATCCTATAAATCTCTATAAACACGAAACCCGAGATTGTAAAATTTAAATTTTTTATTCACTACACAAAACTCGAGACTGTAAAATTTAAATTTTTTACTCACTACTCAAAACTCGAGATATTAACTTTTTATTTTATACAATTCCAAACAAACTCAATAATTAATCTTATATTATATCTAATCTAATATATTATCTCATAATATTATTTATACATCATCATCTAATCCCCAAATCAAATACAGTCAGAGTAAAAAGGCAATTATCTTAGTAATTAAATCGTAACTTTAGTAATTTTAGGCTACACTTTCTCCGTAACTCACAGCCTCCCAAAATTAATTCTCTTTTTTTTGTCATTTATTAGTTTGGAAATACGAAACAAACATGAATTTGTTAGGAGTTATAAAAAAAATATACATTTATATAAAATTTTATAAATCTCTATAAATATAAATTATAAAACTGTAAAATTTAAATTTTTTGCTCATTGTATAAAATATGAGGCACTTACTTTTATCTATATTACAAATCAGCTCACTGATTTGACAGGTATATATTATATCAACGGTGGAGAGAGGAATGACTGAGATGAGAGAGGGATTATAGTGCCTTTGGCACGACCAAATGCTAGTAATTTTATATAATTTCAAACATACCTCATATCTTCTCCTAATAAGTCCATATAACAACTTCTTGTAAAAGAAAAAAAAAAATACTAATAGAATGATAATCTCCTTATAATACTGATAATATAATTTTGCAAAATTTTACAATTTATACAAAATATAAATTCTTCACTCATTATACAAATTACGTGATTATAACTTTTATAAATTTATACTAATTTATACAATTTCAAACACTTTAATATCAAATTTTGAGAGAGGGATGGTTGATTGACACGCTTCGGTGGAATTTGGTTGACAGTATGATTCTATAAAATTGTATAAATCTTTACAAAATTTAAATTTTTTATTCATTACACGAATTACAAGATTGTAACTTTTACAAATTTAAGATATGTTTAGAGTGATTAAAAATAAAATAAAATAAATAAATTATAAATTCGTAATTCGTGAAGTATAATAAAAAAGTGTATAAAAAAATTTTAAATTTTTTTTTTTTTATTTTTTAACACACTAAACAATGTATTATACTAATTTGAACAACTCACACACTTTAATATCAAAGCTCGAAGGAGTGAGGGTAGATTGACACGTCTCCGTTCGCAATTTTTTTTTTTCTTTTTTTTTTTAACGTTTTACCTAATCATTGGGGAGGATGAAGCTCACTTTTTGTTTTTGTATTTTTTTGAAAAATTCATATTAAATTATTTTTGCTCTGTAAGTGCTATATTATATAAAAAATATCGGAAATTGTTATGCATTACAAAAAAGCGCACAAGAATTCCGTGACTATTCAAAAGGATAGGGCAAAAATGCTATAAGGTGTGTTTGGTTTGTAAAAAATTAATAAAAAATTTTATAAATTTTTAATCATTGCTTATTTTTTATCTCACTGCACACATTATGAATTTATAATTTTTTTTATTATTTTTACTTTTTACCACTCTAAACATACCCAATGAATAAATATTTTTATTGTTTGACAAATTTTAGGCCCCAGAGAAGCAGGAGCAGAGCCACAGGAACTAGTCCCTTCCCCTCAAAAACAGGCAGCACCATATCTGGCCCTGGCGGCAGCAGAACAAACATTAGGAATATAATAATAATAATAATAAGTATTAAAAAACCAGAAAAATGTGATTTTCTTATGTATGCTCCGTTTGGCTGCAGGAAAAACCATCCTGACTCAATATTCATATCCAATTACCGAAGACTTAGTGTTGCACATTACGTGTTACAAGAGTTGAAGTGCAAAAATGCATTTTTGGGGCTAATGTGCATTGATCAACAGCCTTAATGCAGCATATGAAAAGTCATAATGCAATCAAATCAGGTAAGGTGCATTGATCAACTGCCTTAATGCAGCATATGAAAAGTCATAATACAATCAAATCAATGGATTATGGCTGTTGATCAATGCACATTAGCCCCAAAAAATGCATTTTTGCACTTCAAACTCTTGTAACACGTAATCTGCAACACTAAGTCTTCAGTAATTGGATATGAATAGTATTTATAATTTTATTTTTACTCCTTTTTTCTTTTTTTGTTCACATAAATTCATAGTTAAAGGACGTAGACGTGGGCCAACCTTTGAACTAACGTCATTTTTCTGATTATCTGTATGGAAGGTTGGTTTGGGGGGCATCACCGGCAACGATGCAGCTGCGATTTGTTTCTCTTTTTTCACATTGTCGAACATGACAGTGAAACCTTCTCCCGAGTTGGGTCCCGCTTCATCCCATGACCCGAATTTGGGCACTGATGCTGTTCCACGATGCTGCAAATGCAATAATAAACTTACTCAAACCATTGAAATGCTAATACCATCTCTTTTTTTTTTTTTTTTTTTTTTTCATATTTAGGATATTCAAACTAACTTATATGTTATACTAATACTTGCTTTTTATTACGTAACAATTATTATGTAACAAAATTGAACAAAGTTGAATGCATTTTTCAAACTCGATATATAGACTAAATGAGTTCAAACAAATGTGACATTGGCTTAATAGAACTCGCAAATAAACTTATTTAATTGTTCATGACCTTATTTATAATTCACAAACAGTCTTATTTAAATATTTGTGAATAAGTTTGTTTATTACTCATGACTAGTCTATTTGAAGAATTTGTAAACAAACTTGTTAACAATATCATTTAGATGCTTGCAAATAAGTTCGCAAAAACTCTTCTTTACTATTCACATAAAAAATTATTTAAAAAAAAGGAGCATGTTAATTTAAAGTTTATTTGTCAAGTTAGAAAATATAATTTATTATTTAATCTAATCCATTAATAAACGCATGAGCAGACTCAACAGAAAGTCACAAACTACTAGATAAAAACTAATCAGCAGATTCATTTATTGTAACTGAAGCTTAAGTTTGCTTATGAACGGATGAGTCAAGCTTGAACAAAAGTTTCTGATCTCGCAAAAATCTTAGCAAATATGTTTGAACACAGTATTTCAATGTCGATAAAAGTTCAACTCGACTCACCAAAAATTTTAACAAATAAACTTAAACACCCAAATATTCGACTCAGCTTACTTGTTATAGCCCTAAAATTTAATCACAAATTCAGACCAAATATTAATTATGTGTTAGTACAAAAAATAATATATACACATTTCAATCAACCGAGCACATGCTTTGAGTTCACGTATAGAATGTTTAATCCAAGTATAGAATTACTTTTTTGACCTTAAATACAAACTACCAGAATGTGTTGTGTTTGTTGAGACTCTGAATTCCCAAGAAGATGAGAAGGGAGATCCAAGCCTGGATTGGAACAATTTAGAAGAGTTATTTTTTTTTTATTTTTTATTTTTGGTTTTTAACACCCGGAAATCCCAATGAGCCAGCCTGGGCTGTCATTGACAATGAATCGATTGTCACAATGTTTAAACACAAAACGATAAACCCTATTAGCCAGCAACAATATCATCTTCATTTTCATCATTGAGAACTGGGATCCAACCAAAGCATATAAATCATAGTATAACCAAACAAGTCTTAACTGATTCCTTTTAGGCCAATTTTTTCATAAAGTGTGGACAGTTATGATACAAATGAAGTTGTCTTTACCATGCTCAGCTAAGGTAGCCTTCTCGCTTTTTTTTCCTCCAACCAACCAACCAAACCAAGCATTTTTCCACTAGGTGAGGTCAGCTGTATGGATTTGACGACGCCAATCAAATCTATTGTTTGCACCAACATATATATCTGTGTATATATATGTAAGATACTTATATTCAATATATAAATGTATATATAAATGTATATATGTGCAAGATATTTAACACTAAGAATAATGTCATGCCAGGGGCAAAATATATGGCTGCAGAAGAAGCAACATAGTAGTAAATGCAACAAATCCATGTTTCCAAAAAGGCAGTTGTCTAAGATGCAATAATCTAAGCCAAACTACAGAAAGTTTCTGATTCTTTTGTTAGGGTTTACAAACCTTGAACTACAACTACATGGGTAAGCTTATTTCATAGAACATTCAGTTGAACGCTGCAGAAGAGACTGAACAGATATTCCACATTGATGTCACAAATACAAGAGAACCTTTTTTTTTTTTTTTCTTTCCATCAACTGTGGCAAATTAAAAACCTTGTAAATCAAGCACCCTAAAAACACCATGGAAACAGTAAAACAACAGTAACTCACACCCTACAACTCTTTCTTGAACATAAACTTTTCCAAAATTCCTTATATATATATATGTATAGCAATTAGATCATCTGCTTTGCAGACACCTCCATCTTACTCAGCAAAAGTGGTTGCAGAAAGATGACCAGAAAAGATCTATGGTTGCTTCATTTGAGTATTCGGCCTTGGTGGCTGTGGCTGTGGCTGTGATTGCTAGCCCTTTGAATGAAATCAATCGCAGACATTTCATACCAATTTTTGCAGCATTAATTTGCTACCTTGCAAGTCATTTATGAATTCTTGAGTCTTCTTATTCCACAACCTAGCATTGTGTACAGCACTGTAACACAGCCATTGCTTAAAAATGTTCTCTGCAATACCATACCCTGTGAGTGAGTGCCGCCCTTCAGGAAAAATCCACTTTCCGTAATCTGCAAACTTGGTCTCAAAGTACCCATCAACCTTGGAATATACTTCAACAAATGTACATATACTCTCCTCACAGGCATGCACGCACAGTAAGCAAAAGCTCAAGAAATTCCAATTGTCTTATTAAGCAACCAAAGCGTGAGAGACATCTGAATTGCAAAAATGGTATGGAGCCATGTCCTGTCCAGCATGAATCCAAACACTGTAATTCCAGCTCTGTTATGCTCAAAATAATTCACTGTAAAACATTCAAACAGCTTTAGTTTTACTGGAAAAAAAAAATGAAATTGCTATTGTACGCATAACACAGAAAGAACATGAATTTCTAGTGAAACTCACCAAGAGCTTGCCTCTTCTGATAGGAGATGGTACGCACAAAAATAGGCACCATTTTGGTGTTATCAAGGTCGTCCTCTCCATCTGCTTCTTCAGTATCAGATTCTAGATTGGCGCCAAAAGTGCATATCCGCGGTGAAGAAACCTGAGCCGTCGGAGTCTCAGTGCTGAAGTCATCAAAAGAGTTGATTGTCGCACAGATGTGCCATTTTGCTGCCAGGCAGGTCACAGACTGTGCTTTGTGTGTGATTTTTGTGGCACTGCGCAGGCATACGAAGAGCCCAGTCACCAAGGTAATAGAGCATAACTGCAGAAATATATAAATACACATCTTAAGTAAGCTATATTGTTTAATACTTAAGGGAAAAAATACAATTCTGCCAAGAAAATGAAGGACTATTACTGCAAGTTCTCCAGCAGTGTAGATATTGACGGTATTACTAGACTTAGTTGTTACAAGCAGAGAAGCAAGTTGACTTGCAGTGATGAAGATCAGAGCAAACAAAATGAATACTCGGAATCTGTGACTTATGATCCTGAGGTTTCTTCTAATACTGAGGTGCTCAGTCAAGATTGAGCTGACATCGTTTTCTTTCTCAAAGACCCGAGCAAAGTCTTCAAGCCTGAGGATCTGAAGGTAGCATATGAGCCGGAAGAGCACACAGACGAGGAAGAAAATTGATGTCCGGTAGAGCCACGAGCACAGCTGCAAAGCGCAGGCTATGATGTCACTAGCATAGACATTGCCAAAGAAAGGAGTGTCGGTTCCTCCTGAAATGAACCACCATATCTTGTAGATACTGTCTGCAACAAAACAGGGCAGGACAATTGCAGACAACAGCTTTTTTGACCTCTGCAATGACAATAATTCAGTTTCTTATACCCTGACGTCAAGCATTAGCATATTGGATTGCTTTCAGTTCACTGCTTTTGTTTTCTCAAATAAAACATGAGAAATTTGATAGCACAATTGTATAAATAGTTTTTTTTTAATTTCTTCTCCCCTACCAATTTAGGAAATCAAACAGGAAAAGGAGATGAAATTTGTTTTATTTTCTCCTCTCTTCAATTCCTTTCCATCTGTTCCAAATTTAGCCTAAGCAGCAAACTACCTCCAATAATTCACCTCTATTATAAATTAAAAAGACACCAATAATCTAGGCTAAGAAATGTATTCAAAACGTCGAGACCTCAATCGTCTTATTTATTTATTTATTTATTTTTCCCGCGGGCACAGAAGGTCTAAATGAATAGTAAGGGTTTGGGGTTTAGTTTAAACCCCAGGTGAGGACTGAGTAATTGGGTATTTGTACTTTTTTGTGTTGGGGGGAAAGGTATTTTTCTTCACATTTGGAGAATTCAAATAAATCAAAAACTATAAACCCCAGGGAAAGCTATTTTTCTTCATTTTGGAGAATTTAGAGGCGTCAAAAACTGTACCATAAGCCCGTGTTGTTCTAATGGAAGGTCCCAGTAACAGTTTCTGAAAACAGTGTTTATACAAACCAAAAAAAAAAAAAATTCCAAAAAAAAATAATGGATCAACACAGGACCTAGGCAATGTCAATCACGCCCGATGGAGCTGAACTATTCCTCTCAATCATGTGAAATCTGTTCTTGATTCTTGAGAAAAAAAATTCTGTAGATGGTGTAGCGTGTAGGACTCAAAATCTTTTCAAACACTTGATGAAAACTTCTTTTCATTTTCATAACACCTTTGCTTTGATAAGAAGAAAAAAAATGCATTAAATAATTTAAACCCTTTTTTTAAATGGGTCTGCAAGAGACTTCTGCGGTGTCATTTCCCTAACCAAGTGGAGCCTTAAATTGTGGTATTTGGTACTAAATCAATTGGGTTCATGCATTAAAACAACTTTATACTGTGGCTGGAAATTTACCAGCCACCTTCCCATCCGTTTCTTTATTTAATTAATATGATATACTTTGATGTTATTCTTACACTAAAAAATTAAAAATAGAAAGAGAATAACCTTTTGGTCTTTAATTTGAGTTCGGTTCATATCCAGCTAGCTAATATTCATTCAATATCTGCTCGTTATGAGATATTAATCAAAATTTGAACATAATTTACAACTCGTGCATTTGAGGTCGACTCGATAAACTTAAATTTATATAAAATAATCAAATTACTACTCTTCTGTTCAAAGAGTTTAACAAGCTAAACTTACAATTTGAACAACCTGTCACTCGGCTAAATCGTTTGCAACTTATTAATTGATGACTTTAAATTTCAGAATTGAGGAGTTGAATAATTTCCAAAAAAAAAAAAAAAAAAAGAGAAACTTTTTTTCAATAAAATTATTTGATCTGACCCACGAATCACAATCAAACGAGAAAGAAAATGATCAAAGAAGATAGAGAAACACACATACATGAAGCTGCTGGGTGTAACCTTCTCTGACTTTGTCACTTGCATCGCTCAATTTGTCGAGAAACAGAAACCTCCTGAGCCCATACTTGTGAGCAAAAGAAGAGAGACAGTAAAAGGAGAGTGTAGCGACCACGGAGAGAGACGATTGAACGATCGCATCGTAAGGGCGTTGGTGCTTTTCGTCGCAGCTCGAGCAGGAGAAGACGAAGTGAGAAACCAGGGGCACGCCAACGGCTAGCACCAAGAAGATTGAACCGGAGAGACCGGCCCTCCATAGATTGGACTGATCGAGGCACACCCATGTGAGGAACGATCTGAAACCCTTCAATTCGATCCCTTCGGCCGTTGAATACTGTGATGCCTTGTCATTCCTCAA
>JAVXUM010000030.1:22407502-22419013 GCA_035590655.1 Pouteria glomerata
TTGATTGCCATGACTTTGAAGTTATGTTGCTAGAAAAAAAAAAAATAAATAAATAGCATTCTAGTATAAGTTGTATAAGCAAAAGTCTGAGACCACCTGAGTGAGGAAATTTCTATCCTGTCATTAGAAGAATGCAGCTGGTATAAACTCTTCAAAAAAAAAAAATTGATTTCCTTTCTTTCCAGTATTTCTCAACCACAAAATTTAACAAAAACAAAACAAAATTCAAGCAAAACAAAGACCTACAAGCAATGATAAGCACAGTACCTTGTGATCACCACCACCAGTGGCGAATCTAAGCCCTCCGGGCTGAATATCAATGGAGAATATCTGCATCCCCTCATGCCTAACCCAACTGGGCTTCTCTGCAATCATCTCCACTCCTAAATTCTCAATACAATACTTAAAAAAAAAAAATCACTTTGAAGCTCCAAAACCCACCAAAGAATCAGTGAATTCAAGCCTCTGGAACCCACAAAACCCTAGATGGGTTCAGTAGAAGAAAAAAAATGGGTACAAACACTGAAAAACCCTAATTATGAGGATCCTGTAATAGGAACTCTCAGTTGGGGGGTAAGGGGTAAAAATTAAAAACAGAAGATGAGCGATTTTTCTTTTTCTATAACGGTCAAATCTGCACGAAGATTAAGTTAAGAGGAGGGGTGGGTCTGTTGGAAATGTAGACTGCCAAAAGAAAATATAAAGAAAAAGAATGGAACGGACTGTTGAATGCAAAAAAATAACAAATCGAGAGAGATTAGGGTAAAAGATGGAACGGGACTGGGAATTGCAATTTAGAAGCATATTTATAAGTTGAATATATATATGTATATATATAAGTTCTAACTTGGTTGGGTTAAAGTTAGCAGAGTTGGGGTCGGGTTATAGTTCAAATTTACCAGGTTAGAACGCGCAAATGACCCGAACATGCCCATTGATAAAAGTTACCATGATTATTTCCAAATAAGGTATCTTTTCATGTTGATATTGTGCAAAGACTAATGTGCATGCACACACTACACCCTGTGGGTGTGAGATTTTATTTTTTTAAGTAGATATATATATTTTTATTTTTAAATAAATTACCAAATAAATTTAAAATATTCAATAGTTATGAATGGCATTAAAGTAAATAATTTGTAATTAAATAAAATTTGAAAAAGAAAAAAAAATTAAAGGTAGTAGGAGGTTAAAAGGCATTTAAGAAATACTAAACAATGTAAAATTAAATTTATTCAACTAAGTGGTAGTTATTAAAAAAATTCTTTTTGCCCCTGTAATACTCAGAGACAACTATTTTTTTTTTAATTTTTGTGAATTATTTATTCATTAACTTGAAAGTTTGGAACTTGAATACTTACAATTTATACAAATAAACAAATTCTATCTTAACATAGCATTATATATATTTAGTGCTTGACCATATTTTTATTAAAAAATTATTAATTCTAGCATTTCATTATTTTTTTCTCCTACACGTGGGTAGTTAACTATTGGATCCTTATCATTTTTTTTTAAGTTAAATCGCAAGCCTAAACTATACTAGACTTACTATTAGAAGTATCATGTTGTTGTATAGCATACTGTATAAATTTACTATACATGTTTCTAATCTACTCTTTTATAGTGTGAAGTATCTTTTATACACAATGATTTGATTAGCTTATTATGTCGTAAAATTTATTGACTGGTAAAAAAATATTTTCCATGCATATCTTTTGAAATGACAAAAATGTGGTTGAGAGTCCTTGGAGTACAATGTATGGTATATTTTTTCATTAAATTCTGTGTGCAAATATATAGTATTCAAATGCATATGTGTGTAAGGGTTAATACTACTCTAAGATCTGAAAATTAATGTACTTATACCATGAAAAGCAAATAAATAAATAAATGCATAACTTTTGACCTTTGTCAATGTATTTTTTAAAAATCAATTAGTACCAGTCTTCCAAATGTTTCATTATGAATGTTGTGCAATTAATAAACTTTCTGCGCATGAATTACTTAATATTTACACTAGCTATAATTTACATTTTTAAATTCCTAGGTTGGTTTCTTCTCGAGATGTAAGGAGAAGAGCATCTTTAAGTCCTCTCATGATCCACGTGGGAAGGTTGGTGTGACTAGAAGTGGGAAAATATTGTATGCATGCAAACCAAATATGTGTGATAATAATGATGAGATTCTTTTTGCATACGTCTAATCATCCAGTTAAGTAATTGGGTTGAATTTTACTCGTTTACATTTCATTATTATTTTCTTCTTCTATTTTTTTTCTTTTTTTCAAAAGTATTTGGTTATTTTTTTCTTAGAGTTATACAAAGTTATGCCATAACTTTCAGGCGTAAGGAATACAAAGTTATGTTCTTTCTTTTTGATTGAATTGGGTTTGTTAGGCGAGAGGAGTTGTTCTTAGAGTGAGAAGAGAAAAGGTAAAGATCTTTAAATAGTACAATCTTCTTTAACTTTTTTTTTTCTCTAACCAAAACATGAGATTTCTAGTACCTTAGAAGTTGGGAAGTACATAATTTTTGGTGTTTGTATTTGCTACTAAGCAAATATGAAAATTGGGAATATGTTGGGGAGGGGGGATATTATATGAATGAAAGGTAGAAGAGTTTCAGAAAGTGAGTTAATGTTTCATTTATTTGCTACAGCAAGAGTCAAGAAATTAAGGATGAAGAAACTTATCTGGGCTACTAAAGAATTTGGTTCAGATTTGGTATAGTTCTTTTAACCTATATTTTTTTTTTTTTTTTTTTTTTTGGTCTATTTTAAATTCTAAGACTACTCTTCTTTTCCTTGCAAGAAAGTAACATATTTCATTGTAATAAAATTGAGCTTTGTAGCGGTTGATGCCTCATGTATTATTATTTTTTTTCCTCATTTGGGCAGGTGGGTGGCTTTGCTTTCTCAAATTGATGATGTCTTCGGTCATTTGAGAATGCATATCATTGTAAGAAGGCCGATGGGCGGAGGAGGTCCTTGTTTCCAGCAACTTTGCCAATCTAAGCTTGCCATTTGCCATGTTGATAATGCCTGATAAAAGAATACATAAAGTCAAATTTTAGGTGGGAATAAATTACTCTGTAGGAAATTGAATTCTACATAGATGAATTGATCAATAAACCTAATCACTCTGTATATTGAAGCCCCCTTGAGAACCCACCCTAAAAGCAAAGGTCATATTAGAAATCAACCTTTTTTCTTCCTAGTCAGTAATTAATGTGATCATTTGGAATAGTTAAAGTAACAATTTTACCTTCTTAAGTGAGCAACAAACTTTTGCCTAATTGTAATGAGAAGATTCCTCGGAATCATTACAAAGCTAAGAAATTGCTACATGATTTGGGCTTGGGTTATGAGTGTATTGATACTTTGATTGCGCACTTTTTTGGAAGGATAATATAGGTTTAGATAAATATCCAATATGTAAGATGCTTAGATACAAACCACAACGTAGAAATAAAAAGAAAATTACACAGAATGTGTTAAGATACTTTCGACTTATACTAAGATTGAAAAAATTATATATGTCAAGGAACATTTCTCCAAATATGAAATGGCATAAGAAGAAGTAAGTGGATGATAAAGTATCGAGGCATCCAACTGATGGTGCTAAGTAGAAGAACTTACGTCGAACACATCTTGAATTTGCTAGAGGACTAAGAAATGTGAGGTTGGGTATAGCCACTATTGGGTTTAATCATTTCAAAAATATGAGCAATTCGTACAGTATGTAGCCTGTCATAATTACACCATACAACTTACCACCATGGAAATGTATGAAAGAACAATTCTGTACGATAACATTACTTATTGTAGGACCAAGTGCTCCAAGTGGAAACATTGATATTTATATGCGACCATTAATTGATGAGTTAAAAGACTTATGGGAAAAAGGAGTGCACACTTATGATGCATTGTCGGGATGCATATTTTAAATGCATATAATTGTGATATGACCTATTAATGACTTTTCAGTTTATGGTAATCTATTAGGATGGACAAAGAAAGGCTATATGGCGTGTCCTACTTGTAATGAAGAACATTTAATATAATCATTGAGAGATAAAATCAGGTGCATAGGTGCTCATCATTTCTTTCTTGAGGACCCTTGGCGAAGGAACAAGCTTTTTGATAATAAGATTGAAAATCAGCTGGGACCAAAGGTTTTAATTGATAAAAAAAATATTTGAACAAGTGTTAGCAGGTAAGTTTAAGCCTAATGGGAGGCATCCCCACAATCTTAAGAAGTAAAAATTAATGAACAACTTAAAAGTAGATAATATTAAGAAACTAAACCTAAATTGGAACCAAAAAAAAAAATTAGTTGTCTTATTGGAAGACACTTAATCTCAGGCATAACTTTGATGTGATGCACATAAAAAAAAATATGTGACACTTTACTTGGCATACCATTAAGCATTCATGGAAAGAACAAGGATACCCTAAAGGCTCGTATAGATTTAAGAGATATGAAAATTAGAAAAATCTTACATTTTAAGGAGTACCCTGATGACAAACTTGTAAAGCCTCCCCCATTGTTCACATTGTCTTTGTAAGAAAGAAAAAGGCTCTTAGGCTTCTTATAAACCATCAAGTATCCAAATGGATATGAGGCAAGCATTTCTAGATGTGTAAATGTAAGGGATAGAAGATTGTTGATTCTTAAAAGTCATGATTGTTTTGTTCTTTTACAAAAAATCTCATTGATTGGGATGCATAGGCACCTTAGTAAAGATACTTACACTATATTATTTGAGCTAGGCAATTTTTCCAAGAATTGTATGCTAAGGCATTGAATATAGCTCACTTTAAAAAATAAGGGAGCATATTGTTTTAATTCTTTGTAAGTTAGAGAAGATTTTTCCTCCTACATTTTTTAACGTCATAGTTCATTTTCCTATTGATTTACTCGAGAAGGCCAAACTTAATGGGCTAATGCAATATCGATGGATGAGTCTAAATTAAAGGTAATGCTCTCAAATTTTATTCATAGAATTATATGTTGAATGCCAAAATAAATGTTTTATATGTAACCTATAGATTGTTTTACAATATGTAACACTAGTGTTTTGTTTTAGTTATTTATTTGAGATTTTGAGCCAATTAAATACTTAGACCTGAGGTTAGATCTAGATAGTTGGATTTATTTTATTTTTCCTGAGTCAAGTTTGGCTTAGAGTTATACAGGGTTAGAAAACTAGGCTAAGGGCCTAGCCCCCTTTTTCTTTTCTTTTTTTGTTCTTTCTTTTTTCTCTTCTCATTTCTTGTTTCCTCAGGTCTTTCCAAAAACAACACCACAAGAGAGAGGAAAAGAGAAGAGAAAGAATAGAGAGAAAGATGAGTTCACATAGGGAACTGTATGGATCAGGGTAGTATTTGATGATGTGATCATTGTGGTGGTGAACGTTTTTGGTGATTAGGCCCAATGTGAGAGAAATCGACTTTGGAAGCTAGGAAGCCAAACCTGGTTTTCTTCATTTTTCTTCTTTGTTCTTCAGATTTACGGTGGGTGAGACTTATATATATGCTTCTATGTGTTGTTAGCTTAATTTTGGCATATAATATGCATGATTTGGTTGAGTATTGGTTGATTTGTGATGAAGTGTATATATTCATATATATGTTGAAATATTGCATTCTTTTAAGTTATTATTGAAATAAATATTGAATAAACCTGTTATAGAGATGCTTACATGTTTATGTATGATCAATTGTGGAGCTAGTGGCTTAGGTGGGTGATTTGGGGTTTGATTGGTTTGGTTTACTGTTGAAAATGAATCCAAGTTCTGGTTTCTAGGCACACATGTACATACGAGGGTACTAACGAGCATATACTCACAAACATATTGACTGGGGTACATACGACCTAATAATTTTTTCATAAAACTGACTTTTTAAATATTAAATGGAATTTTTTGTGCCCATAACCACTAATTATTGATTTTAAAAGATAAAATAAATCCTAAATCCTCATTAAGTCTAATGGGATTACATTGTTATTATGACATGATATTTATTTATATGATTAAGAGGGCTAAGGTTGCATCACCTGAATTTATATTGTGATTATTGATTAGCCAAGATTACCATATTGATATTACTAATGTGCTGAGATATAGGTTATGTATATGAGTGGGTCATTGATTTTGAGAAAAATGTTAAAATAAGAATTTGAAAATACTAGATGATCCTTAGTCGATATATATGACTAGAGCTTAGTCATTAAAGTTAGAAAGTTAATCTTAAAATGATATATTATGAGATTATTTTTGGACTAAAGTCGCAGTCTACTTAAACTAAGTAGATGCCTGACTCAAAGTGTAACTTGGTTCCTTAGCAAAAGAGTCAAGGGATGTAACTCAATTCCCTTGAGTATTACACCTGTGGAGGTATAACTCGATTTCCCACTTATGATATTTATTGAGATAAACATTCATTGTAAGTGTAAATGATACGGTTGGTGGCCCCGCATGCTTTGCTAAATGCTATCTATCTCAGGATAAGATTGGGGATAGATGGAGATTAGAGAATATGCATTGACATAGCATTCTATATTTAAATATTGCATGAGATTACATAGATAATGATTATGTGTTGAGGTACTGAGGTTGTTAATTATAATAAAATTTAATGTTTGATTTGTTGATAATAAGTTGGTTGTGAATCGTGAGAAATTGAGAACTATAGTGACCTGATTTCTGAAGTAGGATACATGGATAGTCTTAGCCTGAATAGCCTAAGTTTAATCTTGACTGTGGATGATTATATTTGTGTTTATCCTTTTTAATTAAGAGTTGAACTATTAGTGTTATAAACTGTATGGTCCAGAATGTGAGTCTGATGCTTATATTTATGATGTTGTTATTTTGAGAAGCATAAAAATGATTATAATATATGTTCTAATAGTGTAAGCGGCCTTGGATGCTATCATAGGGACGACGTTAGATTATATTGTTGCTTAATTATTGACGATGTTCTTTAATATCCTTTTTATATGAGAATAAGGGACATTTGATAATACTTTAATTGAAGTTTATGATATTAACTTAACTTGGTTAGTTTTAGTTGGGTTTTAAAATTTTTGAGTTTTTTCCAATCCACACAATAAATAATAAAATACAAAGGCACTAAGAAATAATGAGAAAAATCTTATCCAAAGAAAAACCTTAAAAAGATTTTTACTATATAGGGTGTGTTTGGAGTTGTATAAAATAAAAAGTTAATGTCTCGGATTTTGTGTAATGAGTATAAAATTGTATAAAATTTAAAAGTTAGTGTCTCGTTTTTTGTATTGTGAGTAAAAAGATAATATTTTGTAATTTCATAATTTATATTTATAAAAATTTATAAAAATTTATTTTATTTTATTTTATACCAAAAGCACCTAGATTGGAGCGTTTATCAAGCCTCCAAAAAATTTACGGCATAAAAATGGGTCTAAAATGCCCTTCGCGGGAGCAATTCTCTGACAAGGAAATTTTGTAAAATCGTGATTTAAATTCATCCTGAGTGATTATTCATAGTTACTTTTACTTATTAACATATAAACAATTATGATCGGAGCACCGCACGGTTACTAGTTTTGATATGTTTTAACAGCTCTTTTTGGCGTTTTAATAATTTTTTTAATAAAAAAAAAATTTCAAAAATTATTAATTTTTAATTAAATTTTTTTGTTTTTTACACTAATTTTTAATTTTTTTACAGATATAGGTACAGATATGTGATACGATAGTTTTTAAAAAATAAAGATATGAATATAATGAAAATACGATAAAAAAATAAAATAAAATATAAATTTATTTAAAATATTTTTAAAAATAATATTAATATGCTACCAAACATTATATAAATAACAATTATATAACATGAAAAATACAATTCAATCCATAAATTAACAGAAAATATATTATATATTAAATTATATTTTAATTATTTACAGTTTAACCCTTAATTAAATTTTATTATATTAATTTTACCGTCAATAAAATTTAAAATATTACATTTTGATCCCAGTCGTATCCTTTCTGCATTCCGTATTCATCTCGTATGCTTTCTGTACTTCAATTGTATCATTTACAAAATTAAAAATAAAAAATCAAGATATTTCACGTGACGTATTCGATACGCATCTAGACATATTCGATATACATTTAATTGTATTTTAATCCTATCTGTATATCCAATATGAGTGTAACGTTTAATTTGAAGTATGCTTTATAATAATATATTATTCATGTCATAAACGCATAAGAAGCGACATCGTTCCAGCATTAACTAAACTGAAAACGCATAAAAAGAGAAGAAAGAACCGAAGAATCAAATAGAAACGCCCGCCTAACGTGGTCCGTTTCTGCCCTCACAAATCTATCTGTCTCTCTCTCACTAAAACAATACCACTCACGTCTACCATCAATCTCTATGTATGTATAGGCCTGTCAATATATACATATAGGTACGGTGCAGAAAAGTTTTCTTCTTTTTCCTCTTCCTGTGCTCTCTAAAACGACATATAGATAGAGATATATACGTAGAGAGAGAGAGCGTGTGCGTATATTTTTGTATCGAGAGAGAGAGAGAGAGAGAGAGAGTGAGTGTGTGTGTGATGGGTGATAGCTCAATGGGGGCACTGGTGCCCTCCGTGAAGTCGGAGCCGATGCTGTCCGACGCGGCAGGCGAAGTTTCGGCTCCGGCCCTTCCAGCTCCACCGCCGGAGGCGGCGGAGGCCCGGGAGGAGGCAACGGAGCTGGACAAGGACTTCTTGTGCCCGATATGCATGCAGATCATCAAGGACGCGTTTTTGACGGCTTGCGGACACAGCTTCTGTTACATGTGCATTGTGACTCACCTTCAGAACAAAAGCGATTGTCCGTGTTGTGGTCACTACCTCACCACTCGCCATCTCTTCCCCAATTTTCTCCTCAATAAGGTGAATCTTTTGCTGCCTTGTGCTTTTCGTGAGCTCAATTCAAGTTATTATCTGAATTTGTGTATTTTTTTTTTTTTTTTTATTGTACATTGTTTGGCCTCTCAGAAATTGTGCACAATACTTGATTTTTATTTGGATCCTACTGTATTCTTTACATTTCCGCTCTTTTCTCACAACCAATCAGTATGTTGGCTCGACAAAATTTGCAAAATTAGATTTTGCTTTTAGAGAAATGAAACGCATTATATTCGCATATCTATATTGTTTGGGAGGGTGGCGCAGTTTAAGATTTTGACTAGGCCGATGTGTCTGGCTCTCGATTAAGTGGTGGATCAGTGTCTGGTTGATATTATATTTAAAAGGAAATTTATTATATTTGCCTATAATTGCCTTTTGACTTGTACGGGGAATCCAAATTTTGTTTCTTATTCTATTGGACAATTAGAAGGAATACTCTATTATCTCGTTATGGGGAAAAGATTCACCAAATGTACTGAATTGAAGTGGAATCTTATTAAACTACTTGATTATATATATTTATGTGGGTTCAGTCAAGGAAACATTTCAGTGCCCTTTCACTTTTCGAAGTCCCAACTTCTTTTTACTTGGGCATTCGCTGTCATTGCCCACACTTACTTATTAACCTAATCTTTGGTCCAAACTTAGCAAATGTAGCATTAAGCAATTGTTTTAGCGAGGTCTCTTTTTCTATGTTGGTAAAATTGGTTGCCGTAAATGATATCAAAAGTTCTCTACAGAAACATCCTTTTCTGAGGCACCCCAACTGTTTACGCATGCACACATAAGTGATAAAAATTCACCTCTATTCCGTGACTACACTCCAAACACAGTATTTTTCTGTTGCCTACGTACATGTGCGAAGTGACAAACTCATCTCTCTGTTTCAGTGCTGCTGTCCTTATTTAGACCGGCACTAGTACCTTGATTGTCCATGGATAACATCCTGCACACTTATATTCCTCCTATTACTGTGCAGAGGGTTACCGAATTGGGACTAATCAACTATAATTCACATTCAAATATGAGGTCAATCTTATGGCCTTTTTAACTATAAATAAGCAAATATTGGATCTAAGCATGTCAAATATAAAAAGTGACATTAAAATATTGACACTAAACTTGAATGATAAACATACTCAAACATTATATATATTTTACCAGTCTACTATGCAACTCAATTTGGCTTTTCCCAACAAAATGAAGTCAACTATATGGATCATTTTTTCTAATTTCGCTCTGTTAGGAGTTATTTTCTTCATCAAACCATTATAAGTCATTTTTTTTAACCACATTAGTATTTGTCTACTTTACCCCATTGCATTATCCACGATTTGGATACTGTAATTCTTCCTAATTGACGCATTTTCCGGTTTTCATTGTATATGATCAAACCATCTTAATTGATTTTTTCTCAATTTATCTTTAATTCGTGTTACCTCTATCATATCACAAATCTAGTTGTTTCTTTTGTTATCTTTTCTCTTTTTGACGCACATCCACTGTAGCATTCTTTGTTATATTCATTTTATTAACATTGTTTTTTTGGTTGCTTAACGCTTGAAATAAGATTACGCAGCAGATCTAAGTGCTGTGGCATATATTTGTTTTAACACTAAAAGGTATATGAAGATCACATAAAAATTTGATACATTCCTCCACTTAATCTAACCTCCTTAATTATATGAGTAACATCCTCACAAATCTCTCTTTCTGCTTGTATAATAGACCCTAAGTATAGAAATTATACACTTTTCAATATTTATTGACCTTTATTTTGTTTACTACTGAGTTTACAATGATTTTGCCAATCTACCATACAATGAAATCAGTTAAGGAAAAATAGAAAAAAAACTTAAAATAAGTATACTATGTTTTAGAAGTTCCATAGGATGACATACCCCCTATCATTTTGTTTTAAATTTGTTAAAACCTGTATTTAATTTTTTATTTTTTATTTATTTTGTTGTGAGTTTACAGTTCAATAGAAGCATGGACACTTCTAAGAATGTGTTGTACTTTATTAGGCACAACACTTTGAAACGTTCAAAATGTGCTTACTTTTTATTTTTTTTTCGAGAACCAGATGTTGACACTGTCGATTACTTGGGGACACGTTTCTGCTTAGAGTAGTGGCAATTTGTGTTGATGGATTGTGTTCCAATTCATAATTGTGTCTATTCATGTTTGTGCTCAAATATATCAAAATTTAATGGACATGTTAAATAATTAATTTATTTCAAAATCAGATCAAATTGTTATAATTTTGAATTAATGTATGTGTCATGTTCGTGTTTCTCTTAGTAGTTTCTGGTCGTGTTTTCGTATATTAACCAATATTTCCACCCCTTAGATACATGAAATATACCACAAATTTGAAGAGATTAACTTTGGTAACCACTGATTGAAATAAACAAAATATAAATTTGTGCATATTAATCTTTTTATCCTTTAGACTATTAATTTTAGGAAATTTAGGATTCCTAGGGAGATTTTATGGAGAGTATTGGAAAAGAAAGGAGTGTGTGTCGCATATATTGAGGCAATAAGGG
>JAVXUM010000030.1:22579557-22600374 GCA_035590655.1 Pouteria glomerata
GTTAAAAAGTAGTTAAAGTAGATAAAAATATAAATAGGTAAAATTATTTAATTATATGATAATTGTAAAATAAATTATTTTTTTATACCATTAAAGTCACGGATAATTATAAGAAATTTAAAGATATTATAAGAAAAAAAAATTTTATTAAATTTGAAATTTTATCAAATGCACCTCATGTTTGTTTTATTTTATATATATATATATATATTTATAAGATTGAAAGAAATGCTTAAAAATTCTTTGTCCACAAGTGCAGTATCATCCTGAAAAAGTTATTCTAGGGGGAAAAAGAACATCCATGTGAATCCATCAATTCACCGAGCTGTCATATTGGGCAACTATCTAATCTGTCTATGTGAAAAACGAAACCGGCCAAATCGATTTAATGAGTTGTTGACTCAAAATCAATCAAAATTTATTTTTACACTCATATAATATCGTAAAGATAATAGGTAATCATAGAACAGAAATAATTATGGAAGAACGAGTGAATTTATCACTTAAAATAATAAATTTATAAAATTTTATTTTAATTACAATTCTACCACTGTCCTATCATTAGTGTTAGGCCCCACCAATGATCATCTCTAAAAATTATAAAAATATTTTAAAATATATAAATTTTTTTTATTAATTTGTTTATGAAAAGAGTTTGACTCCCCCCTGAAATATCCCTCTTCTGTTGGTATACAAGACATTTTTAAGTTTGCAATTTAATAATATTTTTATTCTCTTTTGTACTTTGCCAACTTTTGGGTTTGTCCTAATGCTGGCATGCACATGTTTGTACGGCGTTACAACTCCACGCATTTTTTTTTTATAAGGAGAACTCACATGAAAGGTTTTCCGGACCTCTGTCACATACTACAAATTCGGGAGAGATTGGAACCAAAATCTCATTATCAATGGCCTCTTACTTACTTACGACTTAAACATTTAAGCGGTAAATCAAACCTGTAATTTGGATAGATCATTCAAATTCGTACTCAATTTCTATTTCACCAAATTATTCAGTGATGGGTAACTCTATACATTCAAATAACATTATGTAAGCAACTTTTTTTTTTTTTACGAAATTTTCACACATATGGTGTTGCTCTCTTCTCAATTAATTCTCTCATATGTAATTAATTTAATAACTAATAATTTAACATAGTAATATTATTTTATAAAAATTAATTTATTGTCAAAATAACATAACTGTTTATCAATCTACTATTTTTGAAAAAATAATTTACTAATATGCGTTTTTAATACTCGAATACTATTGTCATATTGTTATGATGATAAATTTTGATAAAAAAAAATTCTGAACCTGTATAATTTTTCATTTCAAAATTTTCCTCTAAAAAAGCACGTTAATTGGAAAAAAATTTTTAGAAAAAAAAATGCTTCTTTATAGTTGTTTCATGCACTAACAAAAACCCAAAAAAACAAAATTTATCAATTATTTCAATTTTCTTTTTAACTTTCTTAATCAAACACAAAATTAACTTTTACTAATTTTTTTCAATTTTTATCAATTTTTTTTTTTAATTTTTTCAATTTTTTCAACTTTCTCCATTTTTTTAATTTTTACCAACTTTTTCTAACTTTTTTTAATTGTTGTTAATTTCTCTAACTTTTTTAAATTTTTGTCAAATACTTAACAAAAATATCATGTTTCAGTCTTATATAAGTTATATATATATATATAGTTTAATGCGGCCAAACGGCCGGATGATTTGTTTTCTTGCTCCATCTTCTTATATATCTCACTTAATTATTAATGGTCTAATGGAGGGGTTTAATTTGGAGAAGGAAGACTACTAACAAGGTGTCACTCACTCGCTCTACTCTCAGCAGTGTATATCCACTAATAGAGGCATGGATTACACCAAAAAAAAAAAAAAAAAGAGCAAAATGCTGTCGGCCGAAAGAACAAAATTAGTGTAACCATCTTAAAGATATATGACTCTAGGATTTGGCCCATGAAGAGGGTCCCTCATACGTCATGTGCAACCCACAAAGCATATAAGTCTTCCCCATAATTAAATCAATCACATCTCCATATATATATTTAGCCAACTTTATACCCCTTTGGAGCATTATATATATATATATATCTCAATTGGGTAATTATCGATTGGTCATGTCATCATAAAATAGAATACTCTTGGCATTAGCACGAGCCACGTTCATTCTCATGAAAAGAGACCATCCTTTTTATTGCAAAATTCGAAACACCATTTGACAGCCATCAATAATTCCACGCCCAACTTGGGAGAGTGTTATTTAGCAAGATTATACATTGGAGGGTTTGGTTTATCCAATTCCATGAGACAATGCACAACACTAAGTTTTTTTTAAGTATATGAGATTTTTTTATATCATATTTGATTAAGATGTATATCTCATTAACCTATTACAAAGATGGCGTTTGATAGCCGTAAAAAAACTCAATTTTAGGTATTTTTTGTGAGTTGTAATTTTTGTTGTATTTGGTGAATGAAAATTTAATTTTTAGTAATTTTTTACAACTTTTTTTGTATTTGGTAAAATTTTACTATAGCAGAATAGAAAAGTAGTAACTTTTGTATATTTGATAAATTTTTTATTATATCATAGTAGAAAAGTAAAAAAAAGTGGAACCCGCTGTAATAATGGTTTAATGTAATAAAACAGAAAAGTGACAAAAATTGAGAATTTACCAAATACTAAATTACTATAATAACTTAACTTTTGGTAGTTTTTGTATTTTTTTGGCCTCCAAAGGGACATAAATTTTTATCAACGTTTCAACAATTATCAATTTTTACTAATTTTTTGAACTTTTTTTATTAATTTTTTATTAAGTTTTTATTTTTTAACTTTTTCTAATCTTTTTAAATTTTTACTAAATATAAAACTTTTTTTCAAAAATAATACGCAACAACACTAAGAAAGAAGTTGTAATTTTTTTTTTTAGACCAAATGCAGCTGTAATAGTAAATTAGGAGAAGTATCCATGGTATACATTATTTATTTTTATTTTTTTACAATGAAAAACGTTAAATATATTATTTTATTTTTTTAAAAATGAGTAAGGAGTTGACTCCAGCCCTTGTTAAACTTATGCCAAGGTATGAACGGTATGATCGAGCGTCTCTTACCAATTATAGAGTTGCCCCCTCTTGTCTATTGGTAGATGTTAAATCATATCAACTTTCGAACGTCAATTATGAAATAATAGTGAATCCAATTTCACATCGTGTAAGTTAAAAAATGTATGTTTTTTTTTTATTATGCATATATTTTCTTATTCCTATTTTTTTTTTCCAAAGCACATAATTAACAATTGAAAAGCTATCAGAAGGAAATAAATTTTTTATGTAAGAAAGCAAAGTCGTATACGATTAAAGAAGTATCAAAATAAAATAATTTTTTTTAATTTTTTTAAAAGGTCATATAAGATGAAAGATAAAAAAATATATATATTTTACCCGACTAACCCTAGCGTGGTGCAATCCTACTAATTCATAAATACGAAAAGTAATAATAAATTGAGTGGAACAAGGGTTTACTTGGGGTTGATTAGAGGATGAGAGCAAAGCTTGTGGGGGTCTGCTCTTATTGTATGTGGTGCACGGACATTTTCAAAAGTGTGGGGGAGAAAGACCCACCAATTCAAAGTTAATTTGGTGCTTAATTAGTACATATCCCGTCCATGTCCAATAGCAGAGTTTTCAAGTTGACTCCATGATTTAGTTTTGACCATTCTATCATTACCATTTTCAATTTTTAAATCCAAAATAGCGTCGTTGATTCACTATATGTGGGCAATGCGTGAATATATACATATATATGTGTGTGTGTGTGTGTGTGTGTGTGTGTGTGTGTGTGATCAAACAGTAGAAGAGATATGAGTATAGCTTGTAGCTCAGCTGGTATGGTAAGGAGCATGTTCTACCAGCTCACGGCCCAGTTCGATTTTTCGAAAGTCGCTTTCCCCATCTTCCGTGATAATATTACAATTATGTTTAGAGTTGTGCAAAATTATATAAACTTATAAAATTTAGTATTTTGTAGTTTATATAATAAGTAAAAAAATTAAATTTTATAATTTATATTTTTAAATATTTATAAAATGTTATATTATTTTATTTTATATCAAACGATTATGCTCAGTGTACTAAAAAAATAAAAAAAAAAAAGAAAGAAAAAAAAAGGGTAGAAGGGATATGCTGCTTAATTTTAACTGTACTACTTCTTAAACAAATCGCTTGTAAACAATGAAGTTTTGTGGGCTTTTTCTCTCTCCAAGTGACGGGAGAGAGAGGGAGATAGGGTCAGGTACTATTACGCAATTATGATTTTAAAATTTTCATCTTTATCAAAATTTTAATTAAATAAATCTTATACAAGAATGATAAGGTAATAATAAAAATATAATGAAATATTATTTTTAATGATTTGTTTATTTAAAAATAATTGACTTGAAAAAACAACAAAATTCTTAATAAAAATTTATTGTTGACAATTGTGATTGCATAGAATTAATGCAGGATTAAGACATATACATTATTTAACTTGTTGGTAATAATTAAACAAAAAATGGAATGAGGGGTTCTTCATTAATATTAGATTAGTATATTAATTGAGAGAGAAAGAGAGAGGGAGAATTAATATGTAGAATTTAGATATTGTTTTAGTTATTTTATATAAACTGTGTTTAATTTGTCAAAAAATTTTCAAAATTTTTTAAAATAATTAAAAATTATTTACTTCTTACTTTTTATAAAAATTATAAATTTATAATTTACCCAATTTTATATCACATTTTAATACGTTAAAAAACACCCATAAGATAACATAACATACATGTTAGATGCGCAAACTCAAAGCCTATGATTGGAATGACTTGCATTGCCAAGAAAGAAAAAGTCACAACCTAAAAGAAATGGAGAATACATTTTTCTATCTTTGCACACTCCTTGGCCACCTCACCATGCAGTAACACCTGTTCAATAACGATGTTCCTTAATTAATTTTATATTTTTCTCTTCTTATCCTTTTTCTTTTTATTTGTTTAAGCCACTGGTCATGGACGCGACGTAAAGCTAATGCAAAAGCTTTCTTGGAAGGGCCTAGCTTCCTATTTATATGTATATATACACCCCTATCTGTATCTATCTTCACCTTCATTCATAGCAATGACGTTTCTCTCAACCCCCCCTTTTTCCAGTCTTTCTTTTGTTCTTACGCTGCTGTGACGGATTCGCTTGCTATTATTACGCCAGACCTCTTGTCCTCACGCAATTAGCCTAACCCTAACCTTAACCCTAACCCTATATCCCTCATTTAAGTTCTTTCAAACCATAAACCAAGACTTTTAAACTGATCAACCTGCCCTTGATTACTTTTCCACCATCTTGCCTATCCATGCGATGTTTATAACACTAAAAAAATTGAAAAAAAAAAAAAAAGAAAACACATTTTTGTGGTTAGTAAAGGGTTGTTGGAAAAGATAATGATTTTTTAGTTTATTTTTATTTTATATGATTTTTATTAAATTTTAACTTTTTATTTAGTAAATTTTGTACCAGATTAAAAAAGGAGCATTTTAAAAATACTTTAAGTAAAGTTTTCTATTTTGAAATATATTTTTTTAAAATTTTTTATTGATAGACTAGTAAACAAAAAAAAATATTAAAATTTAATAAAAAATCATATAATTCGAAAATAAGCTAAAATCTCTGAACCAATACTTGTTTTATTACTTTGCTAATAAATCCTCATATTGATTCTTTGCTTATTTTGTTCTTATACATAGCACAACATAGCACATTTTTTAAGATAAAAGTCATATTTTCTACTAATTATTCTCGCTCCAACTTCAATGAATTTAAAAGTTATATATATATTTGGGGGTCCCATCTGAATAGGACGGGTGGTGAGCATCAACACCATCATTCTTCAAGCACGTACGAACGTGAGAGAGAAGAAAACTACACTATCCTCTAATCCATTGCCCACGTTTCTATCTTGTTCTCCACCACGAAACTTTGGACTCGAGGCAATCGTCATGGATCCATACCAAAATCTACATGAATCAAACGACAGAAGATGAAAAAAAAAATTAGACAGGAGAAAAAATTAGACATTTTTAATTATACCCCATACTCTACTTTTTTGTTTACAATCACTTTCAATAGACTATAACTTAATCGCTAGAGAGACAATCAATTATATTCTCTTCGATTGATAGTGTTTTCAAGTGTTGAGAAAATAGAATTAGAGTGTACTTGTAATTTCGGCGAGACAACCAATATCATCCACTCACATTCTTTCAAAAGTGTTAATCGAATATTTCACTTTAAGTAGTTTATATTTCTTTAGCACTCGCATATTATATATATATATTTATATTACAAGATATAATATTTAATAGTACATTTATCTCATGTGGCACATTAAGAAGAAAAATGAGAGGGGCTAAGTGAATATCAATTGTATAAAAGATGAGTTTGTCCGACATTACCGGAAAGAAAAGTTTGAGTTTTAATTGTATGAAATGTAGGTCTATTTTACATGATCCCGATGGAGGAGTTTGGATTTTATATATATGAGAGTAGGTTTTTAACTTTTTTAAAATTGATTTTTTAAATTTTGAATTTTTTAAAATTTTAAAATTTGAAATTCAAAGTTTATTATATTTTTTATATTTAAAATAAATGAAAATTTAATTATATTTTAATACCCTAAAATAAATAATTTTTTTATATCCTAAAAAATTAACTATTTTTTTAGCTTATAAGTTATTTTATAATTTTTCATGTAAATTTGTCTTAAAAATTTACATTTAGATTTTTCACTAATTAAATTATGTTTTCTTGCTTATTGGCACAAGATAAATTCTAGTGTATATATATATATATTTTTAAGATTCAAAAATGTTCGGCGGCCTTGGAATGATACCCGTAAAAGGTTTGTAGGGGTGTTTTAGTAAAAGTTTAGTAAAAAAATATAGTAAAAGTATAATAATTTAATATAAAAATAATATGCGGTAAAATTTAATTCAAAAAAATAAAATAAATTGATAAAAATTAGTAAGTTTTGGTTAATTTTGGGGGTGTTTGGTGTGACGAAAAATAACGAAAAATAATGAAAAATGTGATTTGAGTGATATCTAAGTGTTTGGTGGCAAATCACGTTTTTCAGAGATGAATAGTGAAAAATATTGACTTTTGCAAAGAAATTCGTTGGAACGTTTTTGAAATTCGTCAGAACGATTTTCAAATCTTTTAAAAAAATATTGACAATGGGTTTTGTTTAGTAACTTGTATGACAGTGATCACATTAAAAAAAAATTACAACTATTATATTAATCGAACTCAAGTTATGTAATTTTTTTTAGAATTGTAAAAACTATGAATGTGTAAAAAATAGTAGAGAATTTTAGAGTTTTTCAGAATTTTTCGGTATTTTATTGCATCCCAAACACCCCCTTGATATGTTAAACGAAATCTATATATGCATATTAATGGTATTACGGCCATCGCACTCCTGCGTTCTCCTCTCTCATTCTTTTTTTTTTTTATCACCTGGGGCTCACAATTATTACACCAGTGAGACACGGTGCTAGAACAACTAGCGGTGAGCGAAAAATTTTCGTATACATATTTGCAAGTTCAAGCATTCATTAAGGAGTCAAACTAACTTCTAAAGGAGTATATTAGTGTGTTTAGAGTTGTATAAATTTATATAAAATTATCTATGAAAAAAATTTGTATATACTTATAAAAATTAATATTTCGTACTTTGTATAATAAGTAAAAAAATTTAAATTTTATAATCTTATAATTTATATTTATAAAACTTTATAAAATTTTATATATTTTTATAACACCAAACAGTACGTATATATATACATAAATTCAAGCCTCATTTAAAAGAGGCATTATTCTATGTTCTTAAAAGATAAGAGGATACCAATTAGGAGCTTGTGTAACATGATTGGAATGGTGTAAAAACGCCGTATATATTCCGCAAGCATAAAATAATTTTTCCGCTTGAAGAGGGTATTCAACCACTCCACTTACAGCCAAGCTTTCTTTTAGCGGACCCTCACTTTTCGTCTTGTAAATAATTACAGATTAGATGGCATTGACGAGACTAAATGGAGGTGAGATAGAGATAGAGATAGAGAGGGAGGAAGAGAATTTCTTACAATTTTGAAGGAGATCTTTTTAAAACCCAATTCAAACAAGTGGCTGTTGTCACCTTTTCTTTAGACAAAAATGGCATCATGTCCCTTTGATTAAACCTATAGTTCCTTTCAAAATAAAAATCTTCCCGGAGGTGGGAATTGGGGGGGCAATTCATATATGTCTACTGTACTAATCAACCTACTTTAATTTAGTTCTTTATTACTTTTTCTTTCTTTTCATTTTTCTTTCTTTTCTTAGGCTACGTACTATGTGGAGAAGCAAATTTTGATTATTAATTATTTGGTTTTCTTTTAAAATAATTAAAATCATTTTTTTATAATTTATTTTTTAAAATATGAAGAATAAATATTTAAAATAAATAAAAGATAAAAAATTAACTTTTTCTCCTTTGAAACACAAATTCTTATATTTTCTCAAAGCAAAAGATCACAAAAAGGGAAAGAAAATTTTGGGCAACTAGCTAGATATGTAGAATAGGTGAATCTGACTTCAAAACTTAGTTAGCTTAGTTTGATTCGTCTCTAACTCTAATTGTTCCAATCAAAATCGAGTTAAGATTAAGTATATCTAACCTTAACCCAATCTCTTAACAAATGTTATAAAAGATCGATTATTTATATATTTTTGGTGGAATGTAAGGAGTTTGAAGTATTTCCTTTACAACGACAAGACAAGTAAGAGTCAACGAGTTAATTCAAGTGTAAAAACGATGGTGTGTGACCAGGTCATGGGTCCTTTTTGGATAAGTAGATATTCACGGGATCAATTTGATATAAAAAAAATTTGTAAGGAACAAATCTTAGAGATGAACTATGTGGTGTAGCGAATTGGTGGACTACGTGCACGAGAGAGCTCATTTAGAGATAGACTATAAGTTCAAAATTATGTGATATTGCGCATTAATAAACGACGTGCAAGAAAATTCACTTAGTAGTGAACTATAAATTTATAAACAAATCTTAAAGATGGACTATGTGGTGTTGCGAACTGGTGGACTACGTGCACGAGAGAGCTCACTTAGAGATAGACTATAAGTTCAAAATTATGGTATTACGTACTGGTAAATTATGTATAAGAGAGCCCACCTAAAGATGAAGTATAAATTTATGATTATGTCATATTGTGGATTGATGGATTACGTGCACTAGATAGTCCACTTAGAGATAGATTATAAGTATTGGAGAGCTTGCTCGGCACCACATGAACATTTAACTCATAAAATTGAGGTTGAGTAATGGAAGATGTATATAGAAATGTGCACACGGCAATCTCACGAACATGAAAAACAATTTGGAAAGTTTACATTTAAGCGATAGTCTAGTAATGTGAAAAGTTATTTACATAGGAGAACGAGGTTATTGAGTATACACATCGAATTATTTTACATTAAAAAATTAATTAATAAGTATTTAGGTAATATAATGTAGTATGAACAATAAATTATTAGGGTGTTTAGATGATCGGCTTTTTTAAAAGTTAATACAAAAATGACGTATAAAAAATTTTACTAAAAGAAATTAAAAAATAGCTAAAAGTTAATTTTTAATTTTTTTTATCAGCCAAACACACCCGGCCATGCTGTATCATCATCAACCGAATGGCTTTCAAGATTTCTACCTCCCAACAAAGCCCTGCTATAACAAGTTCCATTATCTATTATTGGTAAACATAAAAAGTGACGTGGAAAATCTGTTTTGTGATGGTGGCCGTCTGGCTCTCCAGGATATTGTTTTCGGTTGCCATTGTTTTTTTAAATTAAAACAAAATATATTTATTAATATAATTTGAGTGAGTGTATTTATATTTCATAAATAAATTTTTACACTTTATTTTACTTTTTATTAAACAAAATTAAATAACTATCCTCATTTTTCTAATAAGTTATGCTATATAATTTTATATCATTAATATTTTTCTAAAAAAATAAAGGTAATTGTGTAATTCTATTTAATAAAAAAATAAAATAGAGTATAAAATTTTTTTCATAAAATGCAAATAAGCCCACCTATGCAATTTTATTTATAGTTATTAACAATATTTTAATAAAATATTTTTTTCATTAAAATATTTTTTATAAAATTAATTAATTTAATAAAATATATTTTATATTAACTCGATTCATTATTAATGAATTTATTTAGATATATTTAGATTATTTAATCAATTTAATAAAATATATTTAATTTTATAAAAACATTTTAAATAACAATAAATAATTTAATAAATAAAATAATTTAATAGTGAACTATTATTTTATTTATTAAAATATATTTAAGTTAATAAAACAAAGCATTTTAATAGGTAATTATCATTTATTAAAAAGGTTTGATTTAATAAAATAAAATAATTTGAATAATAAATTATTATTTAATAATTAGTTTTAATTTTGATAAAATAAATTATTTTAATATGTAATTATTATTTATCAGAATAGACTATTATTTTATAAAATACTTTTGATTTAATAAAATATTTGAAGAAAATATATCATTTTAATATAATACAACAAAAATTGATAAAATATTTTGGTTATGACTTAAAATTGACAAACTATTCATAAAAAGAAAAATAATAGAATGAAAACATAATTTTTCTTTTTTAGCTTTTGAGTCTAAATTTTGAAACAAGTTTTCATTTTTTTTTTTTTGATAACAAAAAATAAAAATAAGTTTATCAAAAATGTCATCCATTTTTAAAAATTTATAAATATAAATAAAAGTAATAAATATAAATGTTACCCAATTAAATGTTAATGTATTTGAGAAATATCTCAATTCATCAAAAACAAATTATTTTACACAACCAGCTAGCCGGACGAAGCCTGAAGACATCCACAATTCAATTTAAGAATACATAATGAAATTTAAAATAATTAAATAATAGTTTGGCGTTTGAAATTTTTAAAAGTTTAAAAAAATTAAAAATTAATATAAAAATGAGACATGATGTAATTTAGATAAAAGAAATTAAAATTTTTTATGCAACATTTATAATATAGATTTGTGAAGAATAAAAAAATGAAAAAAAAAATTATAATTAGTACAAATTTTTTCATCTAATCAAGTAAAATTAAATTTTGTTGTTAAATATTTAAGTATTTTAATATTATTTTTTAACTTAACAAAAAAATAAATTTAATTTTTTATTTTATTTTATGTTATTATCATTTTTTACCTTTTTTTATAAATTTAAATTCTAACATTAGAGTTCTTTAAAATTTCTGAAAAAAATTTAGAGATATAAATAATTTTCCTACGCTTTTCCATCTGTTTCTTGCATTTAAAGTTGATGGGAAGAAAGAGGGCAATGGATGAGAGAATATTAAACGAGTGGACAACTAGCTTGTCTGACCTGTGCCAGTACAACCACACCACAGTGTAGAACGGTGTTTCCGTGCCATCCCTTCCCTTCATCATACATCACCACACTACACTGCGCTAGACCTCGATTTGATGTCTCCTTTCCCACCTCTCTCTATTTCTCTCTTTCTCTCTCCCCGCGCTTTCTCTCTCTATTTTCCAGTAATGGCAGTGCATCAGTGGTAGTGCAAGAAAAGAGTGGGAGAGTTTTCATCGGGAAGGTAAAGCTTTGCACCACAAGACTCTCAAAAGACAAAATGCGGAGTCGTCTATTTTAACTCATCTTTGAGTACACTCTCCAACCTGCAAGCGGTGCTCTCGGCAAATCTTTTTCTTTTCTTCTCTCTAATAAACTTCTCCCTGAACATGTAGAGAGAGAGAGAGAGAGAGAGAGAGAGAGAGTTTTAATGCTGTTAGTGAGCAGAAGGATAAAGAGCCATTTCCAAAGGAAATCTGAACAGGCTTTTCTCAGACCCACCCACACAGCCAAGGCCAAAACTACTTCATGAAACTGACTGCTGTGCTGCTCCCCCCATGACTAGTATTTAGGATTTTCTGTAAAAAGGCTGAATAGAGTAGCTTAAATCTCGGGAGGGCAGGGCATACTCACCTCACTAAAAGAGAAAAAAAAAAGAAAGTTCATAAGAGAGAGAAAGGGAGCGATGGTTTTGGTTTAGGGTTATATACGAAAGCTAAGGGGATCAAAGGAGATCAATAAGAAACTCTAGAGAGGGAGAGAATGGAGGGTGGTGGTGGTGGTGGTTGCAGCAGCAATTCATGTTTGATGGCTTTTGGAGACAACACTAATGGACTATGTCCCATGATGATGATGCCTCCGATGACTTCTCACCCTAACACAGTTAACAACGATAATACCCTATTTCTTCCCCTCCCTCCCAACAACAATCATCAGGACCAGAACCAAAACCGTCACGGTGGCAGTGGCTATTCTTCTCTGATGCTCCAAGTTCACAACTCTAACACAAACTCTGACGAGAGTTACTTCATGGATCAAAGCCGAAACAACAACAACGATGGTGGCCCTTCTTCTGTCAAGGCCAAGATCATGGCTCATCCTCACTACCACCGTCTTTTGGCTGCCTATGTCAATTGCCAAAAGGTGAACCAAAAACTTCATTAGAAACTATATACCCAGATTCCCTAAATCATCTCTCTCTCTCTCTCTAAATATATACATATATATAATATATGTGCTGCATAGGTATTCATATAATTCTTGCAGGCTCTCAGAGCCCACATGATCACTTTCTCTTCCAAGTTGAAGATAAATCACAAATTCAGACATCAAGAGTCTGGAGAAGAGAGACACCAAGTGTGTGCTTATTTGATAAAGAGCTCTTTTTAACTCTAGTACTTCTCCAATTATACTTAAGACACATTTTTTTTTTTAACCAGAATGATGGGGACAGACAGCTTGTGATTTTTCTTTCGCAAATCATCACTATCCATTCTAGGAAGAGGAATCTCTACATATGTCTTTATCTATGACTGTATGCGTGTGTAAAACAGATAGGAGCACCTCCTGAAGTGGTGGCCAGACTCGAGGAAGCCTGCGCTACCGCGGCGGGGATTGGCCGGACGGGGACAGGCTGTGTCGGCGAAGATCCGGCGCTGGATCAGTTCATGGAGGCCTACTGTGAGATGCTAATTAAGTATGAGCAAGAACTCTCCAAACCCTTCAAGGAAGCCATGGTTTTCCTCTCCAGAATTGAGTGCCAGTTCAAAGCCCTCACAGTAGCTTCTTCAGACACTGGTTGTGGCCCTCTCTCTCTCTCTCTCTCTCTCTCAGATCTTTATTCTTTGTTTCTTGATTTTGTTTGTTTATTATAGCATGTCATTTGTTCTTGTTTATTTAACTATATGGATGGCTTTGTTTCTTTGAATATATAAAGGCAGTAAGATCTGATTCTCTGAACCAGCATAGACTAGCAGTTCTTACTGCTTTCATTGAAGAAATTTTACGCAAATTCCTAGGCTAAATATATAAATTTGGGTAAATTTATATCATGCTTAAGAATATGTCATGGTAAGTAAATATTTATGCCATGTCATTGCCTTCCTTCAGTTTATTTATGTTTAATTAAAAATAATTAGTGTGAATTGAAAAAAAAATGATAAATGTACTTTTTCGGTTGTTTTTCCTCCTCTACATTACTCGTTTTTATTAAAGCTATTATAAAATAGGGCAAGCTAACGATGGATTGTAAATATTCACACAGAAAAAGAAAAAGAACATGGGGCAAATTAATTTAATGACCCTATGTTATATAGTCTATCTCACCTAGGGTTTGTACAATGCCTGCCAACAAGCAGCTCTTGGAAAGTTTAAAACATACGTTTAGAGAGTAAGGTTTAGGAGTGTAGATATGTCAGGGCATACATTTCTGTACTATGAAATCAGATAAAAATACAAACAAAATTTTGTTTGTTTTAGACTTTCAGATTGTAATTATTTACGTATAGAAGTATGTTGGAAATATGGAAGGAGACAGCACCTCAATTTGAAATAAAAGGTGGTAATCTGTTAGACCACGAATCACGAAGATGTAGCAAAAATGAATTAAACAAACAGTCTCTCACTTTCTGTAATATGTCTATGCAACTTTTACTCTTTTGCATCATGTTTGTATTTAGAAGCGCTTACCCGTGCATTTCCATAAACCTGTGTTATCATAAAAAAGGTTCTTAATATTGTCTTGCACTGTTGACTGTGTTATTGTAAAAATTGCTTAATACTATCTTACATTGCTGACTGTCATATTCTAAGGCAATTTTATACTTCAATGCAATTGACGCATTTCCACATTATGTATTTAGCGCATTTGTCAATTTCTATTATCCTTTTCCTTTTATCAGTTTCACGATGTTCGTGATTTAATGGTTCCATATGTGATAATCAAAGGGTTGATGAATTTCCTTGAATTCGAAGTAGAATACAAATGTTACTGGCCCTTGAGAAATTGAACAGCTTGGGAAGCCCTATGCTTTGGAAACAAATTGAAGAGACAAGGACTAGACTGCCTTTTGACTGCGGAATTGTGAACATTCACTATTGAGTAGCATGATTGTTTAATTAGATATTGGGTTGAATAGTAGATAGCATCCTACTATTAATTTTTATCCCATCCAACATTTAATTTCACTTCTTTTTTTTTTTATTGGAATGACATCTATCATAGCATATCATCTATGATGTTATCTACATTTCAGGGGAAAGTTTATTTTGATATATAAAAAAAAAAAAAATTGTAGTTATACATAGAATAAAAATTAGGAGTGAGATGACATCTCATATCTGACCATATTTCTCATTAAACAAACATGCCTCCGGGTTTTGTATATGCTATGAAAGCATGATTTTAATGACTTATTCTGCATTAATTTGCTTGTTCTTGGGAGATTATGTTACATTGCTACTAATCATGGCATTCATATTGAATTTGAGCTAGTCTTCCAAGCGCTGGCCTTCTGAATAAATTCGACCATTAGTAAATTGCTCAAATTTATGTTTGGATAAATTGCACTTTTTTTTTTCTTCATTTATTATAATCTTCTTTCTTTCTTATTTGTCAAATAATCAATAAAAGTTTTGAATGGCTCTAATTTTGAGCATTTCCAAATAATATAACATATCAACTATCTAAGTATCCGAGACTAATTTTTGAACTTCGTGTTTGGAGTGAAAAATTGTTGATTGCAATGCCAATGCCCATTCACATCTTAGAACTCGGATTTCTTTTCTTTCTTCTCCTTTCTTTTTTTTTTTTTTCCCAATTCCTTTTCCATTCCTTTTTTTTTTTTTTTTTTCTCAATGTAGTTGTTGTTAGTAGATTATGTTCAAATCATAAGCCAAGTTAATATTCATATTCTTCCTGTAAAATCTTTCAATCTGGGTTTGTAATTCAGCTACTTTGCGAGGCAGCTAATATATGGATCTACGTTTAAGACAAAATGATGCGACTTTTGTGAGTTATGATCACCATATAGGATGATTATATGAGCAGTCAACAAGTTCTGGGCAGTCATATTTAAATCAGTTCTAAGTTGTATGTGTTGGAACATTACCCTCCCTCAACAGGACATCTATTGGTGTACAAAGAACCTCTGAAGAGTCCAATGAATCTGCTTTCTTTAACAAGACTTCTTTTCAACTTTCAGAAACTGGAAACTAAATAAATGAATAATTCATGGGTTAGTGCTATTTCCCAATGACAAGGGATTCCATACTGCGTTTTCTCATGGTTGTTATTGTTTTTCCGATTTAATTCAGTCTTTCATCCTGTTATGTAAACAAGGATGAAAAATCCTTAGTGGTAACTAAAAACTGTTTTGATTGAATGGCATTATTCTGTAGTTGAAGTGTACTAAACTTGAAAAGTAGGGCAGTTGTCTAATGTATATGGTAAAGCATGCAATCCACTTGAAGTGACCTTAATTAAGGCATGTTGTATCTTATTCAGAGACAGTTTTGCATTTATAACATATGGATGAATTTGAAATATCCCACGGTGTTGGTGTTAGCTGGTAATATGTAATATTTTATTAATTTCTCTTGATATTCTCCTTTAAAGTTTTCAGCCATTGGAACGAAATGCTGGTTCACTGCTTTGACGAATTCGAAATACTTTGCTCGATACATCTCAACACAATCAAGAGTACCTTTAAAGTTTTGCATTTGTAGGTTATAAGCCTGGAAGAAACACTTTAGGTTACTTGTTTTATCTGTAGCATGTGAACCTTAAAGTAAAAGGCTGCCCCTTGGTATGTATTAGACAGTTACCAGATTCGTTGGGCTGTGCTTTTGTCTCATTCTATTTCTTTACAAGTCATAAACAGCAAAAGCAATGTTGCTTTGAAAATCAACTGAGGGGCAAAATGGGGGACTGGTGGATGTTCCTGGCACGCCAAGGTTTTATTTTAGAGAAATTAGGGAAGGTTGAAATTACATTTCACTAAATTGAAGTTGAGTATATAGTGAGTCATTGAGCAGATTAGAATCTTAGCTAGCAATTTGAATCATGTTGCAAGATTTTATCGGCAGAGCAATGCTGTATTACCAGAAATATTTGCCAGAAAAAAGTAATTAGAAATGTGAACTTTTATGGGCTTGTCACTATAATTGAAACACCCATTTAAAGAAACCTAATTTTAAAAATGCTGTTACCAGATTATTTTGACACCTCTTTCTAGTAAATTATTCCAGTAGAGTTGCTTTTTCTTATCGCTATTGTTCCTTTTAATTGCAAGTTGAGGAAAATTTGTAATTGCTTGAAGATCCAATATTAGCTGATTATAATTATCATAATTTCTGATATGCAATTGCCAATGTAAACCTTATCATGCTTCTTCTAGTAGGAACTTGTAACGAGTTTACATGTTAAGGTGCTTACAACTCATGTTGTCTTTCAGCTTGTAGAGAAGGTATGGACAGAAATGAATCATCTGAAGAAGAGGCTGATGACTTGAACAACAATTTCATTGATCCTCAGGCTGAAGACAGGGAATTGAAAGGTCAACTTCTGCGCAAGTACAGTGGATATCTGGGCAGTTTAAAACAGGAGTTCATGAAGAAGAGAAAGAAAGGAAAATTGCCTAAAGAAGCAAGGCAACAGCTGCTAGACTGGTGGAGTAGACATTACAAATGGCCATACCCATCGGTATTATTCTTCTATTCTTGTTAACCTTTTATATTAATTTCAAATGCAGTAGACGGTCTTGAATCAATTGAAAACTTTTAAAAAGGAGAAACCCGCCCCACTCAACTCAATCAAGTTGGTATACTCCTCAACTCCAACCACTATAGAGTTGGTGGGCCCACCTGTTGGGACCATGGGTGGAGGTATATGTAGGGCCTAGGGTGATAAAATATGGGCCTAAATGTTTTTAAATAGTAGTAGTATATAACATTGTAGCCTAACTATTTATAGTTCAATTTATTACTCCAGTCATAGTCTAGTTAAGTACTCAGCGTATAACCCGGGGCGAAAAAACTTTCTAGCCCTTGATTTTTCCAGTGACTGAAACTAATGGTGTGAACGCGGAACTTCATGTATCGACAGGAGTCACAGAAGCTGGCACTTGCAGAATCTACTGGTCTGGATCAAAAGCAAATTAACAACTGGTTCATAAACCAAAGGAAACGACACTGGAAGCCTTCGGAGGATATGCAGTTCGTGGTGATGGACGCGGCACATCCCCATTATTACGCGGATAATGTCCTCGGTAATCCCTTTCCCATGGATATCTCCCCGACACTCCTTTGAAGACGGTGGTCGTGCTCTTTATTGTTGAATTGGCCTTAGAGCATATTCAAATATTGAATGGTGCTGCGTGTACTAGTAGGATTCATGTAGGGTGCTATCTATTATTAATTAATCAAAGACAACGAAGTATTATGTTTTTTTCACTTTCGTTCGTGTGTTTTTTTTTTTTTTTTTTAGGGGTTTTTTGCACGTTGTCTTTGAGATGGACGTGGTTTTGAACTTGCCAGGAATGTGAACTATAAAGAAATAATTTCATCAATTGCGAAAACCAATGGGCTTATCATCTTTTGTTAAATTTGTGTCTCGGTAGGAAATCACTAAAAAAAACTATTAATGTGATCTTGATAGAAAGCGACGCTCTCCTAACAATTAATGTTGATTGAACATTCTAATCTATTTGAGGGGGGATAGGGGGAATGGGCTGGACTTGTATAGCAATGAAATTTGTCGGTTCAGCACACAAGTCAACATTAGTTTGCTCTCACCCTTTTTGCCTCGTAAATGGAGTTGCTTAAATTAACTTTCCTGCGTGTGCGAGTAGGCAGCGTTTAGAGTACTAAAAGATTAAAAAAAATGTGATTTGAATTGATTTTAAGTGTTTGGTATCTAGCTGAGTATTTTTAAAGATGAATAGTAATATTTTTGTATTATCATAGCGAAATTGTGATAATAGTTTTTTAAATTTTTTCTCATGAATTAAAAAAATGTGAAGAAATTTGTAAAACTGTGGTAATGGTTTGTTAAATCCGTTTTTACGGATTTAAAAATGTGAAGAGATTCGATTGTTATAGCAAAATTGTGAGAACGGTTTGTCAAATTTGTTTTTACGAATTCAAAAAAAATTAGTATAAAATAGTTATAATGGTACTCATTTAAAAGTTTTCGCCTCAGAAAATATGATTGTTAAAAAAATTTATTCATTCGATTAATTATTTTTTATATTTTTTATTTTTTTAATAAAATATTAAAAGTTTTTAAATATAATAAAAATATGAATGTATAATAGAGAGTTTTAGTAATTTATAAAGATTATTAGATATTTATTTTTATTTTTTTTTATAAATTTTTAAATACTCCAAACGGACTGCATCGACTATAAAATGACTTTCAGCTCGGATCAGCCTGGGAATTTTTTGTGTTTTCGAGAAACAAGAAACATAAGATATTATAAATTTATCCGGTATCAATTGCAATTATAGCTACAAGTCGGTATTAAACTATTTGGGGTCCAAAGTGGGGAGAAAAAAAAAAAAGTAACTAAATTATTTGGGGTTTAAAGTGAAAAAAATTTGAAAGTTAAAAAATTTTCATACGCGTCGTTCAAGCCCGAACCGGTCTTGTAATTAAGACAAATTTTAAAATTTGAGATTAAAATAAGCATGGAAATTAATAAAATAATAAAATTCAAATAATTAAACATATATATTTTTAAATTTGAGATCTTCTTATTAGATGAGTGGGTTATGAGGTTTTTTTTATATAAATTAAGATAAATTTTAAAATTATTTACAATTAAGATAAGAACTGAAGTTAAGAAGGTAAATTTAAAAAATATTAAATATATATCTATATATATATATTTTTTAATTTGGGACCCATAAGGGCATAGGCCCAGCCACATGAAGGCAAGGGGGTAAGTGACTCTCTCAATTTTGGACACAAAATTATCAAAATACTTTTAATATTTTAATTTATATTAAAAAACAAAATTAATTAACATAAAAATAATTTATAAGAATCAAGTATTTAGGTGTGAAATAAAGTACATTTTTTACGATACTAATGAATACTTTTAAGCATAATATCAATAAATATAGCATACAGTGTAATAGTAAATTTCATAAATAATAAAATTAATAATTATTATTTTTTTTAGTGATGAGAAATATTTTTATTAAACCTTTAATACTCTTAGAATGGGTAGTTAAACTATTAAACTGTGAAAAATATATTTATTAGTTTAATATTTAAGAATAATTTTCTTTTTTTTAAGAATAATTTAATTTTTATCATATTTTTATGTCGACATAACTCGTTAATTTTTTTAAGTATTTGGTGCCTCCTCGATTAAAATTCTGGATCCGCCGACACAGGGATTGCTGAAGTTAGCTTCTATCACGAGTTTCTTTTAACCAGTCCTCTTCACAAACCTTTCTAACACAACAAAGCCTAAACTTTTTTAAACACAAATGCGAATCAGACAAAATATTCTTAACCTCTCAGTTACAAGTTTCAAATATTTTACAACTGACAAAATATCCGTTAATACAGTAACTTTCAAACAGCACAAGTTCCGGTTCACTCCAAAGCTTTCAACCAAGCTAGCAACTGTCATTATCGCCGACGATGCCTGAAAGTGTTAGTTATATTGCGGCATTGCAGAAAACTGTTATGTAAAGTTAGTTTTACTCGAAACATATGGAAGGGCATGGTAGGTTTTTATAATTATTTTGTTAATAATTTTTTTTTTAAATATTTTTAATTCTAATAACTCTGCTTACATTGAGATTTTTTTGGTATAACCGGTCCCAAGCTCAAATAAAGAAAAAAGGTTGTGCGTTAGATAACCGATAGCCAACATAATATTCAGTCAGATTTTTTTATGAATTTGAGACTTAATCAAATTTTGTTAGGACGTACCTTACTTAGCGAAGCGCTATATGTTCGTCAAATTCATATAACCGACCTCATCTAGTAGAAAAATGTTTAGTTTGGTTTGGTTTGGTTTGGTTATTTTTAATTTTGATCCTTTATTTCATTAATATAATATACTATGATTAGTAATATTCTATTATTATAATATAAATCAATTATATTTTTTCAAAAATATGAAAATATATCATAAAAAGTATTGTCCTCACAAATATATTTATTAGCTAATATAGAAAAATTAATAAAATATAAATAAAGAAGAGAGAAATTAATATATGTGTGTGTGTGTGTTGGGGGGGGGGGGATAGAGAATAGCGTAGAGAATATGAT
>JAVXUM010000030.1:22649022-22661094 GCA_035590655.1 Pouteria glomerata
CCCCCCCCCCACACGGTAGACAACGAGTGTACAGTTTCAAGGGAATGCTTCTTGCCTTTGTAGGACCATGCTTCTCAAGAAACTTCAAGTTTCTTCTTTATTTTCTTTTTTTTTTTTTTTTAAATCTGTTCTGCAATCTGGTTTCTGATATATTTTAAGATTTTGAAAGTATTTTGAGCAGATAAAAACAGTTGTTGGTCATTGTTAATAAGCATCCGGGTATTAATTTTTTTTTTCACCCTCATAAAGGATGTGATTTCTAACTTGTGCCTTTAAAATGTGGACGAATTTTTTGACAACTAAGCACAAATACAGACATTCAGTAACAGTACGACACAACATGTCACAGACAAGCAAGGAGGTTAATTTTTAAAAATATTAGGACACATGTAATGGACACATTAACAATTAAATATACGTTTATGTATGTACATGAAAATGCAAATACTTATTCACTTTTATATTAAAATTACAATTTTCTTTTATTTATATCTATTTTAGAAAGTTTTATTTCCAAAAAAACTAGAAGTTCTTGGGTCTTAAAATAATTTCTAAAATTAAAAAAAATTAAGGAATAAGGAATTAAGAAATATAAATTCATATTGCTTTTATCTTATTATTTAATTCCAATTTTTTTTCCTTCAAAATTTGTGTCATTGTGTTTGAGCGGTGGAGACGTGTATCCCCAGGTGTCCAAAAAGTGCCTGTTTCTAAAACAACTAAAAAATAATATGACGTGTGTTGAGAGTTTCTGATGAGTTTCGACGTCGACACCACACTAGTACACCTTCCTAGAAGTGTCCATGCCTCTTAGCTTGACAACATCTCATATGGTTTTCATGCTAATGTTTCCCGTTGCAGGGAATATGGTGGTGGGAAAAATGCTATAGAAGTAATGTGGAACTTGTTGACATCAACCAATCATGAGTGGGTTAAATCAGAAAGATTGATATCAGTACTGGAAGCTCCTCTGATGCGATTGTGTGCCAGGTATTTTACCCGTATATGCTCCAATTGAGCTAGTTTCTGATTTTGATCATGGATCAGATGATAAAAGCTGACAATCTATACCAAAAGTGTCTTGCTTTAGTTCAATCAACATATGCTCAATTGTCAAACAATCTGATCTGCCTTTAGCTCAAGCTAAGGGTTAGAGATTTATCATGGCAGAGGTCATCGGTGCTTTTGGGTCGATTGGTCATTGTAGCAGGGAAGAAGTTAGTCTGAATACTGAAAGATGCTGATTCATTGTCCTCTAGATATATATTCTAAGAGTTGGATCTATATATTTATATATTATTATTTCTGTGATTACAGGTATCTTCTGCAAGAAAAGAAGAGGGGGAAAGCTCTAGATTCTGTCGCCAATTTTCACTTACAGAATGGAGCGGTATGTCAGACACCATAATTTGTGACAGTTCACATTTTCTTTATTTGTAACTCGATGTACCTGATTTTTACCCTATGATGTACCTTCGTAAGAGTTGGTTTTGAAATTTTTTAGCATAGAAGGGGAGCTGGTTCTGATTCGGCTTATTGCGTTGCCTTCTGAATGTTACCAAATCTGAAAAATAGACAGACCTACATGATGGTAATTTTGTCCAAGGATTGAACTAATAAGGAATGAGATATGCAGCAGATATTAGGATGGATGTTTGATGGTATCACATATAATACATAGGTGAGGTATTCTGTGCTGTACAAACCTCAGAATTGGTGAGGATAGACTAGTAATCGGGCAATAAAGCCATAAAACAAGTCTCTAAATGATAAATTCAGGGAATGGAGTCTCTGGTTATGAATGGTGATAATTTTTTTTTGATAAATCAATGCCGATAATTTTACATCATAATTGTGAATGTGTCAGAGAATTAAATCCCTAATAATATCTGTATTGTCTTGGGAATCTGAATTGAATTGTTGAATGTCTGAAATTTCAAGTTACATGGTATAATTAACAAGTGGTGATCAACAACTGCATTTTTTGGAGGTGAAAGAATGAAAGAATGAAAGATATTTTAATCATTCTATAGAGAAGGAAGAAAACGTACCCACCTCTTTTTATGTTTCATTATGTTGGTCTGACATGTTCTATATATTGAAATATTTGAGTTTTGTTGGACTTCTTGCTTACTTTTTTGTTTTTATTTTCTCCATCTGTTAATTAATTAATATATCTAGCAACTATAAAGCTACATGAGTTAAATATATTCTTCTCAAGGATTCTCTTTGTGATCTAAGATTCTAAATTGTGATATAAACTATAGCAAAGTTGTTGGCTGAGTTTAAATCATCAAATAGCCGTTCAATGCTTAATAACCTCAAATTGTCTTGTGGTTGATAGATGGTTGGTAGACTTAACTGGATGGCAGATCGATCAGAGAAAGGTATTCTGCAAAGTGGAGGAATTATGGTCAATTATATCTACAGGTAAATTTATGATTGAGCGTAAATGCTTTCCTTCCATAGTATTTCATCAGTTTTAGGGAGAGCAATTTGAGGTTCTGACAGCAAATTGGAGCATGGAGTACTCATGAACTTGATTATCCCTGATTAATAGCCTTACCTGAAAAAAGCTTCTTCCTGGAAAAATTCTAAAACTAAGTGCCCTGTGAACTTTTCTTAGACCAACTGTGACTCTGTGTGTGTGTGTGTGTTTGTGTGAGACGGGTGTCACTGCCTGTGTGAGACTGTTCCCCTAGAGGTTCAGTGACCTACACTTCGTGGGGGTGATCCGTGGACACTAGTTCTACCCCTTGGGAATGTTCTGACCAAATATCTACTATATAGTTTGAAAGACAGTGAAGTCTTTGTTCAAAAATTAAGGAAGTGATGCTTTGATTAATGTGTTATCCATTTTCTATAATATGTAGGTGATCTGGTAGGATTTAGTGGATAGAACTTCTTTATCCAATTACATCATGAATACAAGTACCTTGATTCTTGAACTTCATGAAATACACTGAACTGTAATTGCAGGTTGGAAACTATTGAAGAGAATGTTCAGTCATATTTTAGCACTGGGCACATCCATGCTTCTTGTGATGTACGTCGCTTTGTTGAGGTAATCTTCTACTAATAGAAAAGGGTGCATTATACACGTGGTTGCCTCTTAAAGCTTTCCATTTTTATCCTATGCAACCAAGTGCGTGCGATCTGTGATAACTCCCTTGTGTTTTTTCTGGTTTGCAGCCAGTGAAGGAACATGAAGCAACAAGTGTGACAGCAGAGGGAGACTAATGAAGGATAATTGTTTTTTTACCTCCTTGCTGAGGTAACATCTGGACATCTGTGTGGGTCAACAACCTCAAACTTATTTCCATTCCTTTTTATCCCAAATTAACAGTTACATAAGATTGGAATGCCACAGATGGGGGAAGTTTAGGACATTTGATCAATTTGCAGAGACAGTGTGTGACTATTCCCCATTATTTACTGAAAGACAATATGTTAAGCTGCCTTCGCATACATGTCAATGTTGTCTGTATTATACAAGAAATACATTACTAGGTTATGTGCCATTCTCTTGAAGACTTATTTTTGTCTGAAAAAATTTTAATATATTTGATTTTTTTTTTCAGTTTCTGCATGAAATCCACTTAATATATTTAATGTTAAAGATTTGCAATTCTTGCATTTTAAAAGAAATAATTGTAGACATTACATCGCTCTGACGAGAGGAACCAGAATATGTATGCGACCAGAACTTTAATATAAATTATCTATAATTTATGTATTATCAGCAAACCCATTCTGTTCTATACATATGTGAATCACATTGTATTGCAAAGAGAGAGATCATTTTTCACTTTCGGTTTTCACCTCAGTAGTTTCCAAGACATAATCCTTCATAAGTTTTGTGTTGGATTCCACAACCATCTGCAAAAACCAGTCAACGTATGAAATTAGAAATTATTGAGAAATACACAGAAATATATAAAGAAGAGAAAACTCAGAAAACAATAAAAGTGAATTGCTGACCCTAGAAGCCAACCGCTTCAAGTTGTCCCACTCAAAATCACGCTTGCAATATGCAGATCTAACCTGGTTGGACATTGCCATGTTGTTTAGTTCTAAGACATAAGAAATTTAAAACAAATTGATAAGCCAGAGAATGTATATAATTCTTAAGAAACAACTGACCTCTAATATGCGCAAAGCTGCATATCCATTTGTAATTCCCGCATATTCAAAGAGAAGAAGTGCAAATTTTCAAGAATCAGGACTTTGATAGTAAAAATTTATGGTACAATCTATAAAATAAATATTTAGTAGCTTCAAGAGAATTTCACTTGCCAAATAGATATGCTATAGAGAAAACCCAAGAAAATAGTGAGAACTGTCTTTAGGATCACTTCTTTATGGCTCTGTTATTCAGTTAAATGTTCTGAAAACATGATGTTGAAGTGGATGATAAATAAAAAATAAATTATAGGCAGCAACCGAATAACATATAGCCATTAGCTATTTTACATGATCTTGGGTAAGCATTTATTTCATCTAAATACGATGTCTTCCAACACAAGGACATGACAAAATATTCATTTTCTTAATGGTTTCCTTAGAGTTTCTTGAGTGAAGTAATGGTCACTAGTTGATATAAATTATCCCAAGTGTTGTATGTTAGGAAGCGCTAACTCACCATCAAGGATGCCGTCTGCGAGTTAGAATCACAAGAGACTCAAAGATGTCTGGACATGTGTCAGACGTACTTTTTGCTATGTCCCTTTTTTTTATGGTTAAGCATAACTTATAATACACGTCATAGACTTGTTTTGTTACATCACATACTCGTTTTACGCACATGTTGAACGCACCTAAAAAAAAATTATTTTTTTTAAAACTTTTAATCTATGGAATACAAGTTTATCGTCTTTTTTTATGGAATGTAATAATTATGTTACTTCTTTATTGACTTTTAAGATATAAAATGCATAGTTCTTTGCTGACTTTAAGATATAAAGTAGATTGTTTTTCCCCACTCCCATTCTATTTGGATGGATCAGATTGAATTCCCACTTTATTAGTCTATTGCCATCCTTAATAAAAACTGTTAAACCATACCTAAATTTTTATGCCGTGAAGATTCCCTCATCAACGCTGCACAAAACTTGTCCCCATCATTCAATGAGTGCCTACTCAAAAATTCCATCAACTCCCCATGTGCCTCCCTGTTATAGCTCTGCACATTCAAGTAACCATTAATCGATGAGATGATCCAAATGTACACACATTCATACCCTACTTCAAGCATATTTGTGATAATCTGCAATTCTAGAAAACTTCACTTTCATACGAATCCTGTGAACAATTTTGCTTGAGATTTTGAGCCTTCTGAAGGGGAGGGGTTTTGTATGTTTTGTCAAACACATCTCAAGAGCATGGTACCATACCCAACAAAGCTAATTACAATCTGACTATATTTTGTTTTTGGGTTAATGACAAGATCATCTATTGAACTGTGACCCAAAACATCACATCGACTTACTTGAACTATCAATTTGTAATAATGTTCCTCTTCCTTGTACTAATATTTATAATTTTAACATTATTTAATCAATTAGTATGGAGATGCGACCGAAAAAAAATTCATACTAAAATAGATATTTTTTAAATTTATTATGGTCTGTCAACTATCAATGTGAAGGAGGGGCAAATTGTTACAAAATTGATAATTTAAGAGTTCAATATATGTAAATTTTTTAGTTGAGGGGGTTTGAAGTGATATTGGGTTGTAATTAACCCTTTCTTTTTCCTGCTTTCATAACTACTACAGATGTTCAATGATCTGGATGGTGATATTTTGCTTAAACATTGGTTTTTTATTTAATTATTATTTATTTTAGCTGCAATATAATTGAAGAAATGCTGGAGGTAGGAGGAACCTCGAGTTGTGCAATCACAATTTTAACTGCAATATAAGTGAAGAAATGCTGGAGGTGTTTGGCTGCCTTGGCTTCAGGTGACTGCCCAAACCCTGCAAGAAAAGCTCCCACATATATATATTGTGTGTATGTACATATGTCTGTATGTATGTGTGTAGAGGAAGATAGAGGTGAGATTACCCACCGGGAACATACATCTTCTGACAATTGAAAATAGTGGGTTGAGAAGTCCTCTTCTTCCATGGCCTAAAAGGAGCAGCTCTGCTTCTTCTGGAGGGTTTTGGTGGGAGCAAAGAGAGCTGAGAGAGGGAAAGAATTGTCGACGACTCCATGGATAACTTGATCGTCTAACTAGCAAACGATGAAGACTGGGTTTTGTATTACTTTGTGGTGGCAATTTGAGCCCAAGATTGTGACCAAATAGAGATGAAAATATCTCTAGTCCCTCTTGTATTACTTTGTGGTTACAACTTGAGCCCAAGATTGTGACCAAACAGAGATGAAAATATCTCCAGTCCCTTGCAGAAATATCTCCTCCTACATAGCTTGTGCTGAAAAGGGTTTGAAAAGTTCATTTGTGTTTTGCAAAAAGGTGTAGCAATTTGTCCCACCACCCCCATAAATGCCATATTCGAGTGCATTTGAGCATGACAGTAACCTATATACGTGCAGCCTTTTCTGGATGGTTTCTATGGTTAAGGTTTTTTTTTGGCTGCAACTCTTTTTGTAGGTTTTGCCTATAAGGAGGTGGTGAAAAGCTTATGGCTTCTACTAAGGTTATGAATTTATAGAGCGAAAAGGTAAGCGAAGAAAAATGTTAAAAATGCAAAATAAAGTAAAAAATCAATTTTATTTTATTTTTTATTGCGTTAAAAGATTAGGCTAAAATGAATAGATATTCGTTAACAAAATTTAATTTTTATTTGGTTAAGTGTACAAATCTGCACAAATTATAAATTTTATTTTCTTTTCCCTCCACAATCTATATTTCAAATATAGCATAAAAGTTCATGGAAGAAGTTGCATCCAAATGAGCACTTCCTAAAATTCGCAACAACTTTATTGAGCTTTGCTAGGGATTATAAGGGATGTTATGACGTGGATTACATGTTGAAATATTGTTTGTATCTTAAGAAATGAGATGTCATAAAGTACACATAACATGTTTACGGAAGATAAAACCTAAAATTTGGGTTCGACAAATTTATATTAATGTTGGCTTTACTTGCCGAATTGAATAGAGCATTTTATTGGTTTGAAAAATTACACAAACATACTATTGTTGTTAACTTTACATTTTTGCTTCTACAATTTTTTATTTTTATCCCTATTCGCTTGAAATTATAATTTTACTCTCATTGACCATAAATTATAGGTCTGTCTTATAGCTCTAGTTAAACCCTAATAGTAAAGCATTAATTCGGTTGATATGCGTCTGATTTCAAGCAGCTCCAATCCCTAATCTATAAGAGCAATGTTAAGGTAGGAGTTTTTGCCATTTCAAACATAGTAATTAAGTGCTGCAAATCTTGACAATTTCAGAGTTTTAAAGGTGCAAATAAATGACTGACTTGGTAAAATCCCTCAATGATAGTATTAAAAAATGGATCGGATCTTATCTTTTTTTTGAGTCCGGACAACCGAAGGTTATCCCAGTCTGTATAGTGTACAACAACCAAATACTCTCTCTCTCTCTCTCTCTCTATATATATATATATATATAAAAGAATAAGAAGAAGAAACAGCAATATTTGGCTATTTGCCAGAGTGTTGAATTGTTCAACTCAGGGGAACTAGAGAGGAAATTGGTTAAGAATTCAACAAATCGAGACAAGCATGCCATGACAAAACATAGCTACCCTATGTCAACATATATATATGCGTAGCATAAAATATTATATACAGCCACATGATATAGCAGAAAGAAAACAACTACATATATATATGTATTTCTTCATGCTGTCTCTGTTCCTCACTTTATAATGCATCTTAGATAATCACTTTCCCATTTCTTCTCTCTCTCTCTCTCTCTCCCCCACAATGGTCATACCTTCAAAGACAAAGACGCTTGTTCTTTTACTATGCTTCTTCTATGCTTTTCTTCTCGTAGTTGAAGCTAAGTGCAGAGCTGGCTGCGGCCATGCCCTGGCTTCATACTACGTTTGGGAAGGATCAAACCTCACTTATATCAGTAACATTTTCAGCCAAAAAGAACCCGAGATCCTCCGGTTCAACCCGGACATTCAGAACCCGGATATCATACTCGCCCAAACCCGGATCAATGTCCCGTTCTCCTGCAAGTGTTTGAATGGCGATTTCTTGGGCCATATTTTCACTTACAATACTCATTCCGGTGATACATATGATAAGATTGCTGGGATGGCTTTCTCCAACCTCACCAACGTACAGTGGCTTCAGTGGTTCAACGGGTATGACCCGACTCAGATACCCGCTTTGGTTCCCATCAATGTAACAGTGAACTGTTCGTGCGGTGACCCGCTTTTGTCGAAGGATTACGGGTTATTCAAGACGTACCCTCTTCGACCCGGTGAGACTTTGTCGTCTGTAGCGGCGGAGTCCGGCGTGTCAGCTGAGTTGCTCCGGGGTTACAACCCAGCATCCGATTTTAGTGCCGGGTCCGGGTTGGTGTTTGTGCCGGCCAAAGGTCAGTTACCCCCACTTTCGGATCACCTGTTTTTTATTGAGATTTCAACATTCATGTGGTGTTTGGCTGAAAATATATATATATATATATGTAATAAAAATTTAAAAAATTGATATAAAAATAATATATAATTAAATTTGATTAAAAAAATATAAAAAATATAATTAATTTTAATAAATCAAACACTCTCTCAGTCTTACCTGTTTGAACTAAAGCATAACGACGTGTAAAGCAATTAATATTTGGAACAGCCACAAGAATTCGCCTTCGTCATAAACAAAGGCATCTCAAAGTCAAAGCTTCGGTCTAAGCTAATATTTATAGATAGTGCGTCTTTATTCGATTATTCAGTCGAAATGTCTAAATTATTTTATTTTTTTAATAGGAAAAAAATTGAATTATCTGAATAGAAGGCAAGACATATCAAATCGAATTAAAAAGATATAATTCGATTGAATTTTGATTAGAATCGAATTAATCAAAATTATAAAATATATTATAATATATATAAGTTAAATTTTTAATTTTGATGATGTCTCTAAATTCAAATTTTGTTTTATTACAAATTTATTTTTTTGGGGTGTTCCGTTTACCAACGACCAAAAAAAAAAAAAAATTTAATTTTTTTATCAATTTTTTTAATTTCTTTTAATTAAAATTTATTACGTATTACTTTTATATTAATTTTTTATTTTTATTTTTTTTTTATCATCCAAACACCACCAATATATAAATACCTTATTCAGTTTTTAATTACTTGGGTTTCAAGAACACGATAAAGGAATCAAAGTGCAATTTAACTGAGGATTCCGTTAAACGTAAAAGGTTGCGAACGCTTAAATAGCAACAAGTTAATGCTGGTTGATCGCTTGCGCAAGCACTGTGGACATAAAAACCCAACTTACGTTGAACAAAATAAAACTAGGCGGGACCGGGTCTTAATTAGATTTAAATAAATCAATCGAGAAACCCAACTCGATGACTGATAATAAAAAGTCCAAATGTCTCTTTCTTTCACAATCTGTTCAGAAATATTATTTTCTCGCAATTAATTTAATTTGATAAATAAAATTTTATATTTGAAGCATGTGTTTAGATTTAAGAATTGAATTAAATAAATCTAGTTTCAAAGAATATCAAATCTAACCTGCTTAGTGGAAAAAATAAAATAAAATAATATGATGTACGAAAATAAATATATTTATTTACTTTGTATAGTTTAAGACGAAAATGAGCCCTTAAACAATTGTTTGGGTAGGATTTAAAACAATATAACAATTCTAAAATTTAAGTTATAAAATCAAATTAAATTCCACTCATAAAATCTTATTTAATTTTAACCATAGAAATTTGTAAGAGTTTTAACCAATAAAATCAAATCTCATAAAATTTACTATATTAAAAATAATGTTAAAATATTTGAGATTTTGAATAAATATACACTATAACAATGAATATCTTTAGTGATCAAAAATTTGATCGCTAAAAGTTATTTTTTTGTCGCTAAAACTTTTGTCGATTAGCCAGCAAAGGTTAGTCGCAGAAGGTATTAGCGACTAAAAGTATATTTAGTCGGTAAAAATATAAACTTTGTCGACCAAACTTTATTTGCAAAAGGATAGAAGGTAAGTCTTTTGTGGCAAATTTATATTTAATTGGGAAAAATTTAACCTTTAGTGACCAAAATTTGGTCGGCAAGAGACTAGTTTTTAGCGATCAATTGGTTGGCAAAAGGGATAATTTTTTTAAAAAATAAAAATTTGAATTAATTTTAAAAAAATAAAAATTCACATGTGGTGCCATGTGACACCATGTTATCATGCCAAGTGTTAGTCAATGATTGCGCCACATGTCATCTTACTATTGAGTAATGTGCTAACCTTATATTTTGGAGAATTTTTTGTTATTATTGAGAATCGAATTTAAGCCATTCTTTTGGAAATTAGTGTGGTTGGCCATTAAGCGAAACTATTATTTGTGTATGTATTTTATATATTAGTATATATGAACAAATTTTTATTATTTTTAGCGACCAATTGGTTGGTAAAAGTGACATTTTTAGCGATTAATTGGTTGCCAAAAGAGTTAAAAATTTTATTATTTTTATTTAATTATTTTAACTATTTTGTAATAGTTTTTTATGACTTTTGCCGACTAATTAGTAGCTAAAAGTAATACTTTTGTTAATTAATTGGTCGAAAAAAGTGATAAAAAATTTATTATTTTATTTTTTAATAATTTAAAATTATAAATAATATATAGAACTATACGAATATTTAGAAAATAATCATAACCAAAATTTTTAAAAATTATTTTAAGAATTTATCTTTAATACAAAAAATATTTTAGTGATTATATTAGAAAATTAGTTCTAAAAAAAATAAAATTACTTAAAATTAATAAGGAATTTTTTTGTTATTTTTATGTTCAAATTTTTATCACTTCCAGTGGAATATAAAATAATATCTTTTTAATATAATTAATATTAAATATACACTAAACAATCATTAGATGTTAAACATATTTTTATCAGTTGGTTATAAGTTGTATAAATTACAAAGACTACTCTTACGTATTCATCGGAAAAAAAAATTGATTATCCATTAAGCGTTATTTAAATTTGATTTAGTAAATTTAATTTTAACTATAACAGAATAATATTATTTTACTAATCTATGATTGTAATATTTAATAATTTTTGTAAAATATTAAATTAATTAAAATTAAAAATTAAATGCTAAAAAAAATTTATGAAATTTAATTTAAATCAAATAAAGAGATAAATAAAGTTGTTTGAAAGAAAGAAATAAAATTTAATATAATTTAATAAATATCTTATTATTTTTTATTTAAAGTTTTAACGATCAATTGGTCGGGGAAAGTAAACCTTTTGCCACCAAATTAATTTTGTGAGATCCCATATCGGTTGGGAGGAAGAACGAAGCCTGCCTAATAAGTAGACGGTGGAAACCTTCCCACTGACGAAACCTTTTGGATGGGCACTGGGGTAGCCCTCACCAAGAACAAAACCGTGAAACTGTGTCGGGGAGAGACCCGAGGGGCCAAAGCGGACAATATTGTCAGGCGGTGGTGGTCCTGGGCTGTTACAAATGGTATCAGAGCCGGTGCCGGATTGGTGTGCCAGCGGGGACGCTGGACCTCCAAGGGGGGTGGATTGTGAGATCCCACATCAGTTGGAAGGGAGAATGAAACCTGCCTAATAAGTAGGGGGTGGAAACCTTCCCACTGACGAGACCTTTTGGGGGGCACTGGAGTAACCCTCGCCAAGAACAAAACCGTGAGACTGTACCGGGGAGAGACCCGAGGGGTCAAAGCGGACAATATCGTTAGGCGGTGGTGGTCCCGGGCTATTACAAATTTAGTCACTAAAGAATAATCTTTTAACGACAAATTAGTGAGCAAAAGTGACACATTTACTGATTAATTGGTCGACAAAGTTAATAAATATTTTATCATTTTTTATTAGAAGTTTTAACGATAAATAAGTCAGGAAAAGAAAAC
>JAVXUM010000030.1:22661194-22671510 GCA_035590655.1 Pouteria glomerata
TTTAGAGAGAGAGAGAGAGAGAGAGAGAGAGAGAGAGAGAGAGAAACCGCATCTCTAGACTCTTCCTGATGATTCAATTGTTTGGTTAGGATGATGGCTACATATTTCAAAACTTCTTTATAAAATACTTCCATAGTATCCATTAGTAAAACAATCATTGCACGAGTTACAACGTTTGGCAAATTAATTGGATCGGGTCGACCCAACATGTGCGTCCCGTTCGTCAACCCATCAACTTACTGCAGAGATATTCAGAGTTTTAATTAGCACATAAATTTCCCAGTTCCATAGCAGATGTTGATGCGCTGTTGTTGAATGTTATATTCTAAACTGTTTGTGTGCATTAGGATTTGGGACGGTATTATTTGGCTGAAATTGGGGAATATTGTCAGTTTAGGGAGTTTACATTTTGCTCTTAAAAGCAGGACAAGTGTTTTCAAATGTTTATCTTAGCTGCCTGCCAAGAAGATATCAGTGGCTTCAATTTGGCAACACCCAGAAACTGATTGATATATATATATATATATGCACAGTGCACACGCACATTCTGTGTGTGGGTGTGAATCCTCTCTAGTTTTGTTGTGTGATTGCGTGAGCCTTGCTAACTTCTAACTCATATAAGTTCCTTTCTTACATAATGCAGATCAAAATGGAACTTACCCCCCATTTAACTCGAGGTAACTTATGCTATCTTGATGTGATCCTTGGAACTTTGTCCTTTTTCTATTTTCCAAGTGTATAACACGGCTATCCTATTGCCTGTTTTCTGTTTTTGCAGATCAAGTGATGGTGGGTTATTATTCAACCATTTGTGTATTTCAAGATTGTTCCACTGGGACGTGGGTCAGGGTTTGAATTTTAAAATCAGCTTCTCTGCTTACTTAGAGAGAAGTCTGTTTACATTTGACTCAATCCGTACCCTACATGGGTGCCTTATGCACTGGCTTGCCATTTTTTTTTTTTTTGGTTTCTGTTTTCGAGGACAAATAGAAAGATGCAAAGATGTTTCCGATGCTGGCTTATGCTAACAGTGTTGACCTTTTAAGCAGGAATTGCAGGTGGGGTCATCGCTGCCATGTGTGTTGCAGGAGTTGCTGGGGCTGTTCTTTTGGCCATTGGTTTGTATATTGGATTCTATAGAAGGAAGAAGCTGGACAAGGGTTCATTTCTCATAAAGGCACTTGATGATCATGCAGTTGAACAAAACGGGCAGGGTAATCCTTATGGTTTTCTTTGCAAACGTTTCTTTGTTCTTGTGCATGTCCAATGTTTCCTTACGTAAAGGATTGAAGGAGTTCCTGGATGAACAAGTCGAAATATTTTTAATGGGACCTAAACATTGACGAAGGTTGCTATACTGAGCCAATAATTATCCACCTACTTCTATGTTTATAATTTGTAAATTTTTCTAATGAATTTATTTGTGCAATTTCTTGTTCGATTTTTCTGTAGATGACGCTGCAGCCCAATGTGCGAGCCCTTGATATATAGAATGAAAACCTACCTAAATAATAGAAATTAAAAAAAAAAAATGGATAACGATTTCTCTAGTTTGTATTTCTTTTGCTAAATGTAATTGAAGTTGTAGTATTTATTAAGATTTTCTAATCTATCTAGTTGGAGCTTGGATCCTTTTGCGGGTGCAGCTGATTAAAAACTATTAGACGGATGAAATCATGTTACTTGCACAAATTTCCTCTTAACATTATCACGTGACAAGATAGTAAGGTAGTGGCTGCGTTGCCCTTTTTAGTGGTTTATGTGACAAGGGGTTAATTAGTTATTTGCTCAAGTAATGTGACTGCCAAGCAGGAACGCTTTTTTGATGCTTGGATTAAGCAAGTGATTTTTCTATTTTATGGATTCAGGTTGTGGAAGTACCATGGAGAAAACTTCAGAATCAGGACCTCTTGCTGGTAGTGTTTCCCTGGGCCTTACAGTTATCAGTGTAGACAAATCAGTGGAGTTTTCATATGAAGAGCTGGCCAAGGCAACAAATGACTTTAATTGGACTAGTAAGATTGGTCAAGGTGGCTTTGGGTCTGTTTACTATGCAGAGCTAAGGGGCGAGGTTTGTTTCTATGCTATTTTGTGTACTGGTATGAATCAACTCACTGATTTATAATTGCCTTTTTTGAAATAATTTGTAAGACAAAAAATTGAAGGCTGTAAAATGTAAATCTCTTTTTTATAACCACCTGAATGTTCCATTCTACAAACTCATAAAAATGTAATGTCCACATACGACACAAATTGTTGCCTCATTGTGGTGCAGCATTTCCTGTTGATCTTCCAGGAAATAGTAACATCTGATGTTGGTTCTCAAGGAGATTGAACATAGAGTAAGACTCTGGTATTAGAACTAGATTGGAAGGCAAGGAAGGAGGCTGATCCTCTGATTGATGGTTCAAAACACCTTTTACATTTATGTTTATACAAAAAGGTTCTGTGGACCTTGACCTGTGGGGCAAATAATCACTGATGTCCTTTTAACTCATCTTTAACTGTTTGGCACCATACTCATTTCATGTATGCTTTTTTTTTTTTTTTTTTTAATAATGATATTTCATTCTCCCCAGTTGTCTTTATCTTGATATATGGGCTAGATTTGAGGGCTTTATCGTTGTCATCGTCATCGCCTAAACCTTTGTATGTTTTAATTTTATTCCAAATAATTGAATCGATGACTAATTCCACTACTGTTACAGAAAGCTGCAATTAAGAAGATGGACATGCAAGCATCAAAAGAATTCCTTGCTGAGCTGAAAATTTTAACACGTGTTCATCACTTGCATTTGGTATTTTCCTTTCTTTTGTTATTTTTCATAGGGATGGGATGTTGCAGCCACTTTTCTAGTGTTAAGTAGATAGGATTGAATTGCTGGACAAGAGAATGATTTCTTAGAACTCAGCAGCACATTTGCCGTATGATTGAATTATGGTTAGGCAAGGATGACTATGAAAATTTTCTGGACGGGATGTTGGGGTGTATTTTTTTTCCCTTTTCTTGCACTTAATCAATCAAGCTCTTCAATGTAAATGCATTCAAACTTTGGGACAACCACATGATAATAGAATTTAATGTTGGATTTATATTTCAATGATTGTGTATAATTTTTTTCAGACTATTCTTAACATGGCTTACTTATTTAATTTCTATTGAGCAGATGTGGTTCTAATTAGTATCATTTTAAAAATCCATACAGGTGCGCTTAATTGGTTACTGTGTGGAGGGCTCATTATTTCTAGTTTATGAATTCATTGAGAATGGCAACTTAAATCAACATCTACACAACTTAGGTAAAAATGATTATACATCTATGAAGTTTTGAATTCTTTCCCATTGGGAGAAAATATTTAAGTTGTTCCTCTCTCTAATAATTTAAGCTTTTAAATAAGATGATGGCTAACAATTTAGTACAGTATCAAAGTGGACAAAAATTTTGAATTTGAACCTCTCACCAGCAAAAAAAAAAAAAAAAAAAACAATAGTCACATGTTTGGTTCTTTCAAAAAATTCAATCTAACCATATGTGAGAGGATATGTTGAGAGAAAACAAGTCAATATGAATAATAAACTCGCTACCTTACCTAATAGCTTGAACTTTAAGGTGAAATTATAGTTTAATACTTCAACATTTCTGTTGCTATTGCAATTTTTCTAATGGTTTCCATGCACTATGTTGCTTTCAGGGAGGGACCCATTACCATGGTCTACTAGGATTCAAATTGCCCTTGATTCAGCTAGAGGACTTGAATATATCCACGAGCATGCTGTCCCCCTCTATATCCATCGTGATATTAAGCCAGCAAATATTTTGATAGACAAAAACTTTCGTGGAAAGGTGGTGAAAATATCGTGCTAGTATGGTGGATTGTGAACATTTTCAATCAAGTAGTTTAAACTAAAGTACATTCTGCAGGTTGCAGATTTTGGGCTGTCAAAACTGATTGAAGTTGTGAGTTCTTCATTGCACACACGTGTTGTTGGTACTTTTGGATACATGCCTCCAGAGTAAGATTTGTTCATCGTGCTTTTACTCATTTTTCTCAGAGAGTTAACGCTGTCATTTAAATTGTGCTTGTGCTATAAATTTATAGGAAGAATTGTAGTGACTGACCCTCTTATGCTTGTTTATTGTCATATATGCCTAGACTCATTGTTCAAAATGCATCTGCTAGAGTAAACTTTTCTGATGAGAATGGTGATATTCCCATATAATCCAAAGAAAAGCTTCACCCTTCAAGGTTAAGTTTTGATTGTTAATGAGAAGGAAACGAAAAAATAAAAATAAGAAAGAAAAAAATGCAACACCTTTGGAAATGATTTTTTTTTTTTCCATTTTATATATCAATATATGGAGTCATTCAGTCACCTACAGGAAATAATTAGTAAATAATTTGAAGTAATGAATTTTTACCCGTTCAGAACCATCTATAAATTCAATCTTTTAGGATTAATACATATTGCCATTGCTAACCTTTTCCTAATAAGATTCATTGGTTGAGCATTCAAACTATGAGGCAGAACAAGTGGTTGTGAATCAGAGTAATCATTGTAGTCTTACATTTACTGGTATGGATTTGTGGAGGGATAAAAACAGTAAAGACAAATGGTATGAAGGAATAATGAACTGAAAAGTTCAAATTTATTACATTTTTGGCTGAGTTAGAAAAATGAGAGGAAAACAAACAAAAATTTGCCTAAAAAAAAAATGTAACACCAATTAGTAATTTCAAACATGGTGTAAGTGAATCAAAGTATGATGATTTTTGGAAACTGAACAATTCTATGGAAAGCATAAAGAATGAACTAATGTTAATAAATTTTCACGTCTGTTGATGAGTTGGATGCAAAGATCAAGCCAATATTATTTGTGGTTGACCTTTTCTTTGCAATGTAGTACAATTATAGGAAGAAAGAAGAAAGCACAAGGTATGATTTGAGGACATGAAAAATGAATTGTATTTCCTGAGCTCATGAAGCATAACCGTTCTTTTTTCTAGTTGTGTAGTTCATAAGACCTTCACGTTTTACACTTAAAATAGTGGAATTTGTATGATAGGTTTCCAATTAGTACAGGATGGCATTACATCAGAATTACATTGTGTAGGTATGCTCAGTATGGTGATGTTTCGCCCAAGATAGATGTATACGCATTTGGAGTCGTTCTTTATGAACTAATATCTGCTCAGGAAGCCATTGTCAAGACCAATGAAATTGTTGCTGAATCAAAGGGATTGGTTGCTTTGGTAAATTTCGCACCGTATCTCACTCAAAACTCTTTTTAAGTTGGTAGCATTTCAAATCCACAACTAGTTTGATTTGTGCTTTTTCTTCATGCCATGCAGTTTGAGGACATTCTTCATAAGCCAGATCCTAGGAAAGATCTTTCCAAACTAGTCGACCCCAGGCTTGGCGATGATTACTCTTTTGACTCAGTCTGTAAGGTAGACACAAATCTGACATTGGTGCTGACTTATTGACAGGTGCCTCTAATTTTGACAAAAACTATGGTGCTTGTTTTGGGTTGCAGATGGCCCAACTCGCCAGAGCTTGTACACAGGAAAATCCTCAACTGAGGCCGAGCATGAGGTCAATTGTGGTTGCACTGATGACACTTTCGTCTCCAACCGAGGATTGGGATGTTGGATCGTTCTATGAAAACCAAATGTGGGGAAGGTAAGTATTCCTCATGTCCAGGACCTTCAAAATCACCTAATTAAGCAGAAATGGTTCCTTGTACATATCTACAACTTAGGTTAAAAAAAAAAAATTGAGAGGGGATTGCTGCTTTTTCTTCATGATAAAGCCAATCTCATGAGACTGTAAAATTTGTTTTTCTAAGTATTTGAGAGAATCAAAAGCAACCTCCCTACTTACTGATGGAATATTTGTCTGTATCTGATTCTCCTCAGATCTCACAATACAGAATCCTTGTGCACTAAGTTTCTTTTTTGTTTTAAGTAGTTAGGATTTTAAAGTTAGTTTTTTAAATCCTTCCCAATTTTGTGTCTAGTGATGAATGAAAAGAGGATAAGCTCAAAATGCTAAGTGAGCAGCACACTTCTTTGTACTATTTGTATGAAGTAGCTGCACTCGTCAAACAATAGCAGACACACGTATTATTATCTCATCTTGTGACTGTCCCCACAGCAGTTATTGAGCAAGCCATTGTAGAAAATGAATTATTGCTTCTTTTTATATATCTTTAATGCTAGTAGCCGATATAATGAGCCATATCTAATTCTTGTCTGCCCACGATACTGAAAGGTGGAAGGTGGAAGGCCAAGAGTGTTTAGAGATTGAGGGACCCTAGCAGTTTCCTGCTTTGTCCATGAGCTACTAAACCGTCCAAATAAGTCTTCTGTCTTCTCTGTCAAAGTCATTGTTCTTGCCATAAAATAAAATTGCACTTTCTTTCAAATAATAATGGTTGATATATATATATATATATAAATATATAGAGAAGCATCGCAATGAATATCGTTAGCAATAATTAAAAATTTTAGCTAATTTTGAGCTGATTGACGTGTGTATTATTAATTTTTAATCAAAATACTAAACTTACTTTTTACTTTATCTTTTATTAATTTCAAACCTCCGCTCCACATTAAGATTTGAAATTTTTTGATCAAAATGATTATTTAAATCTTCTTTCTTCTTGATAGATCGGGAATTTTAACATTGGAAATAGACATTCTTGTGTTTAAATGTCAAATTAATCATAATTAAATTTTAAGCACAAAATTAATGATGTTCTGACAATTATCCATAGAAAATATATATATATATATATAAAGTTTTTTTGATTTTTAATAATAATAATTATAATCAAGCGTCAAATGCACGAGGTGATAGTTTGCAAGTCAAACTTAATTTCTTTAGGATTATGCAATGAGATCATGCTGTGACCTTTTTTTCTTCTGATCAATGGAGACACCACATCTCTTAAGGTAAGTGCGTAGTGCAATTGCCCACCTCAATTGATAAATCTAATTAATTGTCTGAGTTGACGACACTCGATGTGTTTGTTCTTCAAAATATTAGTCCAAGATTAATCATATCTTACTGAATTTTTGAGACGTATGTGGTTATCGACAAATGCCTATGCAAGGATTCATTTCTTTCCATCTTCGTATATATATATATTTATTATCAAATAGCTCCTCAATTAATTCGAGTCTTAAACATTGTCATTTGATAATTTTTTTTTTTTTTTTTTTTTTTGTAAGTTTTTAATTTGATAATTTAATAGAACATTAAAAGTAAAAACTATGACACGAATTATGTTTTAAAATTCACTTACATAACTAATAGTGTATTAAAATTAAACTCTTTATTCTATATATATATATATATATTGTTTTGTGATGACAAACCATATATAACTTAATGGAATATGTATTTTCCTAAATTGATTTGGTTTGTGTTCATGAAAGAGTCTAATGTTTCAAATATATAAAAGAGGTATTTGAACCTGTGAGGTGTTCATCATATTGGATTATTGTCTAGGTTTGATGGTTGTTAACTTAGCCTGGTTTTGACTTTTGAGGCGTTGAGTGTAAATGTGGGAATTCTGGTTGCCCAACTGGTTTAGCGAGGCTTTGGTTTCATTATGTTATTCATTTTTGTTCCAAATATTTTGTTGTAACTCTGATTGTGAGTATGTGTTATTTTGTGATATTACGTATGTTTAGTTTGTTTTTCTGGGCAATAGAAATTCTGAACGAGATAGAGAGATCTTAGCAATTTTTCACAAACATTCAACTAGTATTCCTTCGTTACTTGCAATTGTTTCTCACAAATATTTAACAAATTTACATAAAAAATAACACTAATTTCTTAAAATATAAAATTAAATTTATTATTTTGTTGATTAATTTATCAATTATAAACATAAGCCTAAGAAATGTATAAAAAACCATTCTCGCATGGTTTCTATATTTAGAACACAATATCGAGAACATTGTGATTGAAGTTCAATTAAAGAACAATTCATTTCATATTAATTGTTGATTTGAAGTGTATTCGGATAGTGTCCAAGGATTTTGATGCCATTGTTAAATAATGTTTGGGAGTTTAAATTTTATAAAAAAAAAATTACAATTTTTTTTTAATTTTTATTAACTTTTGGCTATTTTTATTTTTTTTTTGTGCGTTTATTTTAAATATTTAAATTTTATAAATTTTTATCAATTTTTTTCCATTTGTTAATAATTTTTTTGACCAAAACTGTTCAAACAAGTTCTGTCGATTCAAAAGTATGACACAGCATATGAAATTTATTTAAAAGAATCATTCAATCCCATTTGAATAACTTCTATCAAAAATTTTGAATTTATTCTTTAAACGCTAAAAGTAACTGGCACAACATATTTTGCTAACATTTTATCTTTTAAACACTTACTATAATTACTATAGACTCGATGGCTATTTTTTATTTGAATTGGTGCATCATAAATTGCGAGATAAGATTCAACACATAAATCGTGGAATTGATTGGTTGATTTTGTAATTGAATCATTGTAAACAAAGAAAGATTCATACAAGCATTGCTAATAAGAATTTTGTCAAAATAGTTTTTTAGCACTGCAATTTTTATGTAAACTGAGTCAATGCTTAATTATAACTCTAAAGTGCAAACTAATTTTCATTGGAGGCTCGACCCTTTTTATTTTTTTTATTTTAGAGAATTCCAAATGAGGCAAATTTAAAGAATAAATTACGTATTAATGTCATTGTCGGGAAGGACACAAATCAAATAATTCCAATTTTGACAAATACAATTGTGAGTCACTATTTATTTATTTGGGTGGTATTTGAATGACTAAAAAAATAAAAAAAAAAGTATAAAAATTTAATATAAAAATAATATATAAAGAAATTTAATTAAAAAATATTAAAAATAAATAAATTTTAATTACTTTTAATAAATCAAACACCTCATATTCGTAAAATAAAATAAAATAAAAACAAAGTATATTGGCACTAACCTACCCAAAAAATAAAAAAAAAAAAGATTAGCAATGGGCAACTCAGACAAGGCTGTCCCACGGTGGGTGAACCCACGCAACAAACGCTGCACTCACGCTATTCGCAACGTCCCCCGTACGCGGCACAATTCACCCACGCCCCTCCACTTAATCGTGTACTCACGCTCCAACCACGTACGGTTAGCCAATTGAAAGAAAATTAAATTATTTAATTAAAAACTTTTAAGGAGCTAGCTGTTCGGTGATCTAAATTTTACCAAATTTTATTAAATTTTAACTTTTTTTTTTTTAATATTTTCTTCCAATTAAATTTTAACACATATCACCTTTATATCAATCAACTATTTTTTATTGTATTTTTTGCTAATTTTTTTTTCCAAACATCCTCTAAAAACGCATATCATAAAATTTCCGGTTCTTTCTAGTTTCATGAACAAAGATGTGGTAGTTTTTTTCTTTGTAGAATATATATATATATATAAATATATACATGTATATTTATTTAAATAATTATGATTTATTGACGTATTAATATTCCAAAAAGAACTGAAAATAAAAACTTTGTTTAATAATATTTTTTATTTTTTTTCTCTGGACAAAATTTTAATAAAAGACACTAATGTGTGATTTATAAGCTACTAAACAATGTTAAAAAGTAGAAATTAATTGAAATTCAAGATTTTTACCATTTGACAATAATTTGTTTCCTTTTTTTGTTGATTAGATATGTTAAACCAAATCAGGATTAAAAGAAAATCTAGTTTTGTTTTTTTATTTTTATTTATTTATTGTTTTTTGCTATTGAGTTTGAGGTGTTAAAATTAATCTTTTTTTATGTATTATTTTTATAAAATAAATTAAAAAATCCTTAAAATATTATCAAAAGGTGTAAAATTTTATCACAACCCAAATTAGAAGTTTTAACAGAAAAAGAGAACTTAAAAAAAAAGGGCTTTCCTGTAGGTTCAATCACTTCATTAACTAGGATATTTTTTCTATTTGAATTGTCTGAATTATTTTAATCTTTTAATAAAAAAAGGAGACAAATTATACGAATATAAAATAAAAATTGTAACGAACTAATTGAAATAATTCGAATCTAATGAAAAATAAATAAATTAAAATTATATTTATATATACAATTACCTAATTTTTAATTTTGTTTTTTCTAAATTTATTATATTATATTATTCTATAAGGACATGTTTAATTTGGGAGTAATAGAAGATAAATGTTACTGGAATAATTTTTAATCTTTATTACATATATTTGGATCGGGGTAGCAATTACTTTAAGGTAAACATTATTCCTATATAGTG
>JAVXUM010000030.1:22691994-22702704 GCA_035590655.1 Pouteria glomerata
AAACTCTAAAATATCCTTCCCTTCTTCATTTCTAGTACCGTATCCATATCCCCCATGTACTCCTACGTATTCATCTATAATAATTAAGAAAAAAAATAATTAAATTTTAGAAGCATTGGTCTCTATAACCTAAATTTTTTTAACCCAAAAATTTATATGTACTACTGATGGTATTTTTCTACTAAGGTCAATTATTTTTTAAAATTTTAAGGGGGGCTGAAAGTATAGTATAAATTCTTTTAGTCAAAAATTTATATATACAAATGTTATTTTTCAAAACTTAGGCCACCCCAGCCCCCCTCCCTCTGTCCCTGGTTGCCATGATCATTGTCGATGGACAAACAGTGACAAATTTTTGCTATTAGTTTCAAATTGTTAGGAATTTTTTTGTCTTTTGTCAATAATGAATACTGATTTTGTGCCTGATCAGAAATTTTGATCGAAGGTTATTGATTAGTGATCTGTAACAGAAATTCTACCATGAGAGAATCCATAATGTGTTTAGGTTTACCTGTTGACTGTTGCTATGATCATAGACATTGTTTGTAACACCTCAACCCAACTTACTGCATTTGAAATCTTGCTCTATGGTACTACAATCAGCGTGGTTACTTTATTGGATGTTTATGAAGACAATGATTTCTGCTTTTATCTGCTGAATGTCTCCTTGGCATGTTGATTACTTTTGCTTTTAGATCGTTTGGTTTCTAGTTAATCTTAAGGTCTTGTTATCCTCTCTCAGATCTACGAAAGATATCATCCTACCCTGTTATTGATTCTATTCTCAGCTAATTCTATTATTGCCTGTCCAATAAAACTTTTTTTGCTTTTTCTACTTTTTGGCTGTACGGTAGATTCATTCAGTAATCCACGCTTTTGGGTGCTGCCTTTTTGGTTTGAGATTCTGCTCTTCAATGATGAGTGATGTTTTTTTGCAGAATCCCTAAAACCATTGGTGTAGCAATTCCTATGAAAGCAACTTTCTTCATGAGCTATATAATGGTCGATGGATGGGCTGGGATTGCTGGGGAGATTCTAAGATTGAAACCACTGATATTCTACCACTTGAAGAATTTTTTCTTGGTGAAGACTGAAAAGGATAGAGAGGAAGCAATGGACCCAGGAAGTCTGGGTTTCAACACTGGCGAGCCTCAAATACAACTCTATTTTCTGCTAGGCCTTGTTTATGCTGTGGTGACACCACTTCTACTTCCCTTCATATTAGTTTTCTTTGGCCTGGCATATGTTGTATTCCGCCACCAGGTGAAAATTCAGTCAAATATGTTTGTTCTTTGATATGTGGGATTGAGAATCAGGATGCACAAACATCATATGCATATCCTTGTGTAGGCTTGTGATAGAAACCCTGCTATAATTGAAATTAATCAGTTAAGTGAATCATAAGACAGTATTAGCTTCTGACATATTCCTTTGGACATTTGGAAGTTTTCGAAGAGGGTCCTGCAAGTTTAGTTGTGCAGTCGTGACTGTGGGATCATGGTTGGGGCTCACTGAGATAGACTGCCATGATTGCATACTCATGACTGTTCGTGATCTCTCCCTTCAAAAGATTTTTGAACCGTGCCAGTGTGGATGTGGATCATAATTTGGCAGTCAATGTGACATTGTCTAGATATTTTGCTTCTTTTCAGGTGTGAGTCTAGATAGTTGACATTCCTTTAGTTGTTACTTTTGGTAAATCTCCAAATCCATCTGAAAATACCTACTAGACAAAACACTACGTTACATGCCAAATTTGTTGGCATCAGTCCAAATGTTTTGGCTATTTTCCAGTTCAGTTGTTCTTGAGTCTAGATGCTATGCTACACTTTCCTTTATAATTGATACTTTTGGGAGTCCCCAAATCCAGCTGAAAACACACAAAAACAAAAATAATTGTGTACCTTCCAAATTTACTTGTACCTTCATCTGGCATTGATGTGTCTAACCATGTGTTACCCTTATAAGAACCTTATTTTGAAGAGTTGAACTGATTCGTGATTTCTCACTTTTCAGTGTATTGACATTTGGCTGGATTATTTTGTAGTCTGTTAATGCGTTAACTTCTTTGATTCTTTGTAACAAGTTCTTTATTGTAATGCAGATCATCAATGTCTACAACCAAGAGTACGAAAGTGCTGCAGCATTTTGGCCTGATGTTCATGGACGTTTAATAGCTGCTTTGGTTATCTCGCAGCTGCTTCTAATGGGATTGTTGAGTACAAAATCTGCTGCTCTGACAGCACCATTCCTCATTGCTCTTCCAGTACTGACCATATGGTTCCATATTTACTGCAAAGGGCGTTATGAACCTGCATTTATCAGATACCCATTGCAGGTCTGTTGGAATCCACAATTTTGCAAAATGGATTTGTTCCTCCTCCAACACCCCCCCCCCCCAACAAAAAAAGTACAAAATGCTGAGTTATAACATTTTGAAGATGACAAAAGGGATGGCAATTTTTGCCTTTAACACACTAAGGGGGGTGTTTGGTGCAACAAAAAATAACGAAAAATAATGAAAAATGTGGTTTGAGTGATTTTTGGCGTTTGGTGTGTAACTATCAAATCACGTTTTTCAGAAATGAATAGTGAAACTTTTTGATTTTTGTATTAACTTTTTGCAGAGAAAATCCATCGGAATGGTTTTTTTAGATCTGTCAGAACGGTTTTATGTCAGAATTTGTGAAAAAGTTATTGAAGTTTGTGAAAATGTTATTGGAGTTTGTAGAATATTATTAGGGATTGTGAAAAGGTTTTTGGGATTTGTGAAAAAGTTATTGGGGTTTGTGAAAAAGTTTTTGAGATTTATATAAATTTATCTTGACTTTCGCGAAATACGAAGGATATAAAATGTATTAGAGAATTATAGAAGTTTTCAGCGAATTTTCATCATGCTAAACACCTCCTAAATAGTTATCTTGTGCTCTTAGGGCTATGTTATATAGACTCAAATATTGGTATCGAGGGGGGTATGCATCTAAGTTAGGTCCCGACATTGATGGTGTTTTATAACTAGTACAACCATGCAAATGGCATTCTAAAACACCTTAAGCTGCTCATATTATTTATGGTTTTGGTCTTTGAATTAGTTCTTATTGTATTCCTTCGTATTTGGTGGATTCTAGGAAGCGATGATGAAGGATACGCTGGAACGTGCTCGGGAACCAAACCTCAATCTGAAAGGCTACCTGCAAAATGCTTATATCCATCCAATTTTTAAAGGTGGGGATGATGATGATGAAGATGATGAACTTAATGAGAAGTGGGAGCGGGAGAGTGAACTTGTTCCCACGAAGCGCCAGTCACGCCGAAGCACGCCTTTGCCCAGCAAAGTTAGCGGCAACTCCTCACCATCTCTGCCTGATGTTGTTCTGGAAAATGAACAGCCTTGAATCTCAGGCATGAGACTTGCTCCTCTCTGTACATTTCCGAGCTGAGGACATGCTGTAAATTAGGATAGATAGCTTAATTTGTTATGCGCATATATATATATATAGAGAGAGAGAGAGAGAGAAACTAATGCAGCCTCTAGTTTTGAATTCCCGACATTGATTCTGGATTTTGTATGCATGGTACAAAAGTGGAAAGCAATACCTGTAACACTGGATGAACACCAGTAGGCATGAATTTGCTTGAAATTCCACATGAGAGTTTTAGAGTTTGTTCATTTAAAATGAAATTTGTTAACCAATAATTTTTTCTTATTTATGTGTCCCTACTTTTCAGCCTGTAGTAAAGCAGGAGGTTAGGCCCGTGGCACTAAATCCCTCTACATTAATGTGAAGAATAAATTAAACAGTAAATGTTTTGCAGGGAACCATTTTTAAATTTATAGAAATTTTTCTTATTTTCAAATGTTGTGAATATTTATCTCATTTTGTTATTTTTCCATCCAAAAAATGCTTAAAAAAGATATTTGCCCTTTAAATGATTTAATAACAATTGCAGTAACTTCCTCTAAAATCAGAGGAACTCATTCAATAATTTAAAAATTGAACAGAGCCTCATACTTTAAAAAAAAATATTTTTTTCATACTTAGTTTTGTTTTGGTAAAATTAAGCACGCTGTTTAATTGTTAAGTTTATATTCATCGTGAACAATTTTATACTTTATCCAATAGCAATTGTAACTAATTTTTGAAAATAATTTTATGGTAATTTTATTACAAAAATGATTAGCTATGATGTAGCATAATAAATCATAAAATCTTTAAATTTAAGTCCATTAAGCAAGCATTTAGACTCTCGAAAAAAATTAAAAACAAAAAAATCAAAATTTAATAGTAATGTAAAAGTGACATGTGGTAATTTATTTGAAGAAAGTTAAAAATTATTAAAAAAAATTTAGAGTTTGTTGAATAATTTTGAGACTCCAAAGAGAACCTAAATCTATCAAATCATACAAGTACGTACCATTTAGAGAATATTGCAACACTTCAAAAATTGTTAAAAAATTTGATTTTTTTTTTTTAACTTTTTTTTTTTCTAAACAACCAAAGTTCTTAAAATTTTTTTTCAATTTTTCATCAAATAATCGAAAGTTATTAAAAGTTTTTAAAAATTATTAAAAGTTTTTAAATTTTACGAAATATATAAAAAATTGTTAAAAATTTTAGTTTCAAACAAGTATTAAGCCGCGGCTTGTTATAATTTAATCATTTTATTTTTTTCCTTTTATTTTTACTTTTCTTTTTCCTTAAATTACTCGCAACCTTAATAAATTTCCTACCAGAAAAATCGAAAGATATATTTAGAGGCTTGTTATAATTTAATCATTTTATTTCTTTCCTTTCAATTACTTTTTTTTTCCCTTAAATTACTTGCAACCTTAATAGTTTCTTTTTTTTTTTTTTTTTTAAAGGTAAGAATTAATACATTCCTTACTCACCAAAAACATCAAACATAAATATTGATGACAATGGCAGCACAAGCTGCCAACCTATATCTTCTCTTTAAACCCAAATCAAAACTCATTGGCAACGTCTCTCTCAATATAAATATATATATATATATATAATATACATACAAATTGTTAGAAATAAAAGTAGAAGAGAAAATAAAATTTCTATATATCTTCAATATGTTTTTACAATGGTGAGAAAGAATTCTTTGTATAGGTATAGTAAGTAGATATATCAACAAATCAATCAATTATTTACTTACCAATTAAGTATAGTAGGTATATATACATATACAAATCAATTAATTATATATACAAATCAATTATATAAACAAAAAAAAATATAAGATATTAAATTAGTAAGTATATATATACAAATCAATCAATTATCTATTTATAAATAATAAGAAATATTCTAATACAAAAATAACCTAATATAAAATATTTTAACACAAATCAAACTCAATATTCCCATATTGCCAGGTTTTCTGGGTAATTGTGTCTCATTTATCTAGAATTTTTTGTTATTATTTTTTTTTCTCCCCATTAAAAGCCTCTCTGTGCAGTATTTGATCCGAAACTCAAAATGGGCGTCCTCTGGCTAAATATAATAAAAATTAATAAAATACTGAATGAACTTTATTTTTTATTTTTATATTCAAACCATCAATTAATCATATTTCAATTCAACAAAACAGAGTAAGAGGGTGTCTGGTGTGATAAAAAGTGATAAAATGAGATAAATTGTAAATTCATAATATGTGCAGTGAAATTTTTTTTTTAAAATTTTAAAATTTTTTTAAAATTTTTCAACAAATATCATTACGTCAAAGATTTTATGAATATCCTCAAGTTCGGTTCGATTCTAGTTAAGACCAAATTAATCGTAATTGTATATATATAATTTGTACTTTAATTATTATATTAATTAGAATCATAAATACATAAATATCTAGTTTTCAGGTTTTGGAAGCAGTCTCTGTATTAGCACGTGCTGACAATGGCAATCTCTAAAATAGCACGTGCATATCAGGCAGCGGTTTGCCTAGACCTAACTGGATAATATCTTTTTTGAGATACTTCAAAAAAAATATCCCTTTGTTTCATTTTTTTTTTTTTTTTTATAAATGCTACTTCAAACCAATCACATTTTTTTTTTTTATACATCTTAAAAATTAATTCCACTCTTGTTTTATTTATTTTTTTTCCCTTACAAGGATCTAAAAAATTATAACAATAATATAATTAGTTAGCTGACATATTCAAAAAATATTTGCTTGATTATTTTAAGTTTGCATAATAAATTATAGATGATTAGATAACCTTTAATTTTTATTTTTTTAATTTTATATCGTTTATGATTGTCCATATATTTGTTTTGAAAAAATAATTAAGAGTAATTAATGAAATTCAAAATAAATATAGACTATTTAATTTAATTTTTTATAAATTTATATTAAAAATAGTATTAAATTAAACTTTAAAAATAGTGTTTGGTCAATATTTCATATTGCATGTCAAATCACTAGCAATAACTCGTACCTACGGCACTTTAAACAAGCAGTTATTATATGTTTTTTTAATTTATTTCACTCTAATTAATTATCGATAAGTATCATAAAAAAAATACAAATTAGATACTTTAATTTGAAAAGTTCAACTTCCTAAAAATCATAAATGGACAGAATTTAAGTTGACAGTTTTGATTTACATATAATCTCTACCTTGAAACATGGTGAAATTTAAAATGTTCAAACCGTTTTGTGAGATAAATAATAATAGAATTCACTAAAATAAAATTAAAAAAAAGTTAAAAATATAAAAATGATCTCAACAGTTAAATAAAAGAGAAAATAATTTTTAACCGTTGAATCGTAGTTTGCGAGAGGAACATTTTCAAAAACCATCCTTATTTATTATATAAATTATTATATAGATATAGAATGTTACTCAAGACAAAAATTACTTAGGCATTATTGAAAAAACTTTATCGCAATTGTTATATTTTTAAACTGAGCAAGCTTTTTAATTTTTAATTATTTATTCAAAAAATATTGTAATATTAAAAAAATTATCTTCTCTCATTTAATTTTAAATTATTTAAATATTTTATTTTAATTTTTAACAAATAAATAAAAAGAAGAATTATTTTATTTTATTTTTTAATTTAACGTGATAAATTAAATTTTATTTTGTATAAGTGTCAATTATGTTTTCTTTCGTAAAAACTAACGGGACAAAAATTCGATCAATTACTTCTTGTGGTTATTAGCCAAATGAAAATAAGAACAAATACGTTATTGTATATTTTATCAATAATAAATTAAGGCATTCTAGTATCAAAATATTGGTGTCCAATTGGTGTTAAAAGTAAATATTTTTAATTTAATTCTATATACTTCCTCTAAATAAACACTGAACAATAATACTCATACTAAATTCTATTGATCTTTAAGTAATTAGTATCTCAAGCAGTACGTCATTGATATCAGTATTTAAAATTTACACATCAATTATTAAAATAAAATAAAATAAAATTAATTAATTACTGAACGAATTTTTAAAATTTAATTAATATTATTCTTAATATAAACTTGTAAAATTATATTGGGTGAATATTGAGACTATATTTATTTTAAATTTCATTCATTATCTGTAATTTTTTTTCAAAGAAAGAGGTTAAATTAAAAGAAAAAAACTATTGGTTCTTTGTAAAAATTATATATTTTAAATTGCATCAAATAAGTAACTATCTTGTTTTTATTTTTATATCAAATAAAAATAAAAAATAAAACAACAACACAGAGTTCTTAAAATGACAATTTTAGAAGTGTCATTTGTAAAGTTCATAGAAAAGGGCAAAATTACGACAATTGGGTAATTTTGAAATATCTCTAAAATTAAGAGGTCCAAATTGAATATATGTTAAATTAAGAGGGCGAAAATGAATTTGTTTTTAAACAATAATAGGAAAATCCTAATATCCACGTGTGAATACCTTCGCCAAAAAAAAAAAAAAAAAAACTATATATCCACGTGCGAAAATACTTCCAAACCCCGTGAAGTACGCTTTGACCTTTCAGCAGGATGCATAGGCTAGCATAAGGGGGTAGTCACGTCAATGAGCTTTTGTTTGTAGACGTTACACTTTAGAAGTCGAGACACAAATTAGGTGGTATTTTAATATAATTTCTAATAATTAATTTTAATTATTTGTTTGATTTATAGTAAGAAATATCCACTGATGTTCTCGTTTAATTTCATAATATTGGTTAAGTTTATTAGATTTAAATCCAATATATGTCATGGCAACTATCCTATGTGCGTCTTTATTGGATGGTATTTATTTTTCACTGTGTTAAATTTAATTATTAAATTTTATTAATCAATCATTATCTAATTTATCTCATAATTTTTATTTAGGTTGAATTCTTTATAATTATTATTTAAACAATGTTTGGTCTATCAAAAATTATTAAACTTTATTAAAATTTAATTACTTTTTGTACTTTCTTTTAATTAAATTTTAATACATATTACTTTTTTATCAAATTAACTGTATTTTTATAATATTTTTTATTAATTTTTTTCCTTCCAAACATCCCTTAGTTGCTAAAAAAACAAAACTCTTAACTTTTACTACTTTCATCATTTCGAAAATACTAAATATATCATTAAAAAATTGTACCAAATCATGCAAATATTACCACGAGATCGCCGCCAAAGACAAATCATTTAACCAGTCGATTTTTACCTCGTCAAAAAATGAACACCCCTAAGTCCATTCGAATGGGACACAAGGAAGCTATTCGAACGCTAAAATGGCATACAAAAGAAAAAAAAAAAAAAACATTGTTCAAACTAGATCAAACGAACACATCAATATCCGTTTTAACGATTATGAGACTTTAAAAATTTTGAGTTTCGGAGGATGTTATATTACAGGGATAAGTGAAGTAACCTCACTCATTGAATTCATATCTAATTTAAAAAAAAAAAATGAGATTCAAAGTCAGAAATTAAAAATTTAATCAAGATAAGACTGAAACTCATATTTACATGTAGTTATTTAAAAATTTAGCAAGATTTTCAATTTCTTGCGATATATTCTCAAGATTTTGATAAAAATTTAAAATTTTAACTAAATTACTAAGAAATGAAAATAGAGCAATAATTTACTGATAATTATGAATTTCATGATAAATTTGGATTTCTTTTAACTTTAATCAAAGGGTGGCAATAATGCCAAAATATATTTAATATATTTTTTATATATTGACAATTTTATTCTTATTTCATTGATGTAAAATTTAGTACCATATTTATTACGTATTGAATAAACAAAATTTTAAATTAGTATTTATTTCCCTCTTACTTTTTAGAATATTATTTTTGTTTTGCTTCACTCAAAACTTTTATGCTTACGGGCCTTTCATTTCTTCAACAGACAGTATAAATCTATTTGACCCCAAAATAGAAGTTGATACTTTAAAATCATTCACAAGAATATTTCAGATATTTATATTATAAGCTTTCCAAACGGATCTTTCTACCTATTCTAAAATGCTTTACAAGCATCTACTTGTGATTAGGTCTCTCCATCTTCAATTTATGTTGTTTACTTGAGCTTGGTAACCAATATGGCAACCTTGAACTTGTTCTCATCGTTGGAGCTGCTAGGATTGATTTGATTGAAGGTCTCTGTTAAAACTTAAAAGTAGAAGGTAAATAATGTTATTATTAAAAAGAAGTAAAGTTATTCTTAGATTTAAAATAGTTACTACACTTTTTATAATTTGATGTTAATTAATTTTTTTAGCAGTATTTAAGATATATTAGGAATATCTCTAGTTACTAAAAAAAAAAATATTACTAAATCTTTATTGTTTATAGAATTTATTATATTACATGTTATATTTATTGATATCATACACAAAAATATTCATTAGTGTAGCAGAATAATATATTTTATTTAAAAAAAATATTTAAATTCGATTCTTGTAAATTTTATTTATGTTAAAATATTTTGAATTAATCATAATTTTTTTAATAAAATCAAAATATCTTAATTTTAAATTAATTTAAGTTTTTTTAATAAAACTAAAAAATTAAAATTATTTTAATAATTTTAAATCCAAAATTAAGAAGGTCACTTGCCCTTCTTACTTCAAAGTAGGTCCGCCCTTGGTTCCAGAAGATTGTAGTAGCAGGAGAAAAAGTTGTGTGGCGAGGTGCTCAAAACTAGTTTTGAGCACTGTTTAAATTAAAAAATAAAAAAAAAATCAAAAAAATTTTAAAACTCCAAATGTCAAATGCATTCTTAAAATTGCAATGAAATTTTTTTAATGAATTATTTAATTAGTCACTATCGCTTAACTAATTACTTTTTAATCTATATTATTTTACATCAATTATAATTTTATAATTAAATAAAACTGAGATGAGATAAAAATAATAAACATATATTAAATGATAATGATCCCTTAATAAGGTGATACAATTAATTAATAAAAATAAATATTTATCAATTATAACTATTATTTGAAAAGATTAACGACCTTAAATTATTATTATATCAAGTCTACTTAAATATTGAAACAAATAAAAATATATGATGCATTACTTTTAGAATTATTTAAATTTATAAAAGTTATAGTTTTACAAGTGTGAATAAAAAATTTAGGCCTCATTTGGTTTGTTTTCTATTTTCTGTTTTCTGTTTTTATTTTCTATTTTCTATTTTGAGCTCATTTTTCATTTTAAGCTTTTGAAAACAAGGAAAACAATTTAAACGCATTTGGTCACTT
>JAVXUM010000030.1:22724166-22747899 GCA_035590655.1 Pouteria glomerata
TTCTAACTTAATTTTTTAATACCAAACATGAGAATAAGTTAAAGTGGGAATGGATTCCATTCCATTCTATTCCATTCTCATGTACCAAACATAGCCTTAAGATTTACTGTAAAAATTCAGAAAATCCAAATCCACTTCATCCGTTAATTATTAGATTGAATTTGGGTAATTTTACCAGATCCACTTTTAATCCAAAGATTCATTTCTATTTTTTTTTTCTATTTTGAAACCATAGGCTTAAAAGTTCTTTCGGCGCTGGACTCAACTAGCTACGCTCTAGTTACCTCTGCGATTGCATCAGTAAACGCCGAGTCTACAACTCCTATGCTCCATCAAAGATTAGCATCTTAACAACAAATCGATCTTGAGTTACTCACAAAAAAAGAAAAAAAGAATGAAGGAAATTACAAGATTATGGGTTCGGGAAGAAGAGCGCAAATCGTAATGATGAGTGTCGGAGCTGTGAAGGAACTGAAAGATCAGGATTTCTGTAGATGGAATTACACCAACAGATCAATCCACCAACATGCCAAGAACAACCTCAGATCCTTATCTCAAGCCAACAAGAAAATTTCTCCTAATTCTTCATCTTTGGCGGCAGCAGCAGTGGCGGTAGCAGCAATGGTGGTTTTGAATAAAACGAGATGGGAAAAGAAGGCCAAGCAATCCGAAGAGTCTCTAAGGAAAGTCTTGTACTTGAGCTGTTGGACCCCAATTGATTGATCGTTTTCTATTTAGTTTGATACATTTCATTTAGTAATTTGAGCATTGATTGCAAACTTGACTGGATTGGATCGAAGATTGTAAATCTAAACCCTCCCTATTTTTTTTTATTTTTTTCTTTTTTATTTAAGTCCTTAAAAATGAAGACAGATTGAATAAACGAGTCAAATCCATTGGTTAGTAGATCAGATCTAGAATATAATAAATAGACCAATTTAATTATGGGTTTGGATTGGATCTTTACTCGATGGATTTGGTCTGAATCTGATCCAAATTTGGCCTATTGATAGGCCTAGTAATAGTGACGGGTGGTGATTAAAGAAGGGTGATGATTGATCGTTGGTGATAGTTAAAGGTGGGTGGCGACCGACAAGTGATGATTAAAGGTAAGTGGTGGTCAATCGACGATGATAGTAATTAAAGATGATGACAGTCGGTAACAATAGCCAAAGGTGGGTGGGTGGTGGTTAACCGCCTGCAGTGATTGGGAGTGGGTGACGACTAACCAGCAATGGTTAATGGTAAGTGGTGGTCAATCTACGGTGATGGAAATGACTGATAGTAGTGGCGGGAAGTGGTTGGTGGTCAAAGACAAGTGATGACAATCGACAATATTAGCTGAAGGTTGTGGTGATTGGCTATGGGTAGTGGTCTGATCAATAGTTGATGATGGTGACAACCGGCATCAGTGGTCGAAGGTGGAAGTAGATACTAGTTAGAGATGAGTGACGACGATAACATTGGCTGAAGGTTATGATGGTTGGCCATGGGTGGTGGTCAGTAATTGGTGTTAGTGATGGCTCACATTGGTGGCCACTGGTAGGCAATGGCCGACGATGATCGAAAATGGATGGTGGCTTATCAATGATTATCGGAGACCTGCAACATTGGTTGAAAGTAGCGTTGTTGACCATTGGTGATGATCAGTGATTGTGACTAGTAGTGGTGGTTTTTGGACGATAACTAGTGATAGCTGATAGTTATGACTAGTGGTAAGTATTGTTGAGAATAATGAAAATTTGGGAAAATATGTTCTTTTATATTTTTATAATTTTTAAAAATTTCAAAAATAATTTTTATTTTTTTAAAAATTAAAAACTAAAAATAAATTTATCAAACAAGTTTTCAAGTTTAATTTAAAAAAATAAAAATTAAATTTTAAAACTAAAAATTGAAAGGCACTGTTTGGAGTGCTGATAAACAAAAAAAAAAATTAAAATTAAAAATATTTGAAAATCTCCAAAATTAATCACTTTTTATCTATGAATTCATAATTTATCTCACTTTATCTCATTTTTTTCTCACTTTTTACACTCCAGACAAAAATGTTGTCAAATGTCGTCTAAAAGATTAATTTTCTTTTTCTCTTACTAAACATAAAACAAAAACTAACTTTTTTATAATTAGTTATAAAAGGAATATTTTTTTTTTAAACTAAACCTAGATTTAGATTTTAAGGAAGAACTCATTCGAGCATGAGAATGTACACGTGAAATTTTAGGATATACCATCCCAATTTGAAAAACAAAAAAAAAAAACTATGTTTATGGACCCCACTAAATAAATTATCCAATTATCTCTTCTAGATCCATCAAAGAAACATCTCTTTATGCCTAAAATTTTATTAAAAAATATTAAAATTTTTTAAAAATTACTTTTTAACAAATTACAGAACTGTAATTTTTATTAATTTTTTTTTACTCTAAATGTCCCTAAATCAATTGTTTATTTATTATTTGAAATCAATTCTAACTTACAATCTTTAATAAATTAAAATATTTATCATCTTTCCTTAAGGCCACCTACATAAATTGTTTAATTTGTAAATTTTAAAGAGTAGTTCACAAACACAATTTATTTTCTACATGCATGGGTTATAGATGGGATGGCAACCTTGCATCGAGAGATTCTTTGACAAAATAAAATAAAAAGGAATTCGTGATCTAACCATTATCATTGCAACGGAACTAAGGAGATGGGCAGCCCTTACCAAAATTGATTGTTGAAGATCTCTAAAGGCCACATGGATAAAAAAAAAAAAAAACTCAAACTTGATTCAAAATATTCCAAAGAGAGTGATGCAAGATTTTGAGAAACTTTGCGATTCTCAAATCTTTCTCTACGTCTTCAGCCCTCCCCCAAACTTTTATCGAGAAGATTGATTACATACTAGGGGAAGGAAGGAGGCCATTTATATAGGCAAACTCATTCTAGGGTTTCCCCATTGAGCACTTTAAATGCCCAAACAGCCCTTTTGCTTGTAACCGATCAATATCATTCCTATTTTTTTGGGTTGACAGCTGGCTCATTCCTTAGCCCTTTAGCCCTTTCCTATTCAAGGCACGTTTGGAGCATTGAAAAAAGTGTAAAAAAACTCTAAAAACAAAAATCTCTAAAACTTGTTAACATATTTTGGTAGCGTTTGAAGTGATAAAAAATAAAAAAAAATTAGTTTAAGTTGATTTTAGGTGTTTGGCATCTAAAGAGTTTTTTGAAGAAGAATAGTGACATTTTTGTACCACCAGAACAAAACTGTGAGAATAGTTTTCTAAATCCGTTCTCACGGATTCAAAAAATTAGTATAAAATAGCGACAATGGTACTCGTTTCAAAGTTTTCAACTCAAAGAATATGATTATCAAAAAAATTTACCCATTCGGTTAACCTTTTTCTAGATTTTTTATTTTTTTTAGTGAAATATTGAAATTTTTTGAGATAAGTTATGAGTTCATAATGCGTGCAGTGAAATAAGTTTTAGAGATTTTTAAAAATTTTCAGAGACTTTTAGAGTTTTTTTTTTTTTTGTTTTTTTGCAAACCAAACACTCCCTTTGTTTTTCTCGTATTTTGTAAAATTTCTATAAATTTATATATCCCAACAAATTTTGACAAACTCAAATAATTTTTTTTTACAAATCTTAATAACATCTTCACAAATTCTAATAAATTTTCTACAAATCTCAAAATTTTTTTAACAATTTTAAAAAAATTTTGATATAAAACCGTTTGAACAAATCTAAAAAATTATTTTAACAAATTCTTTCTTTGAAAAGTCAACGCAAAAGTCAAAAAGACACTATTTATCTCTAAAAAATGTGTTTTGGTAACTACATATTAAACGTTAAAAAATTATTTAAATCACATTTTTCATTATTTTTGGATACTCCCAACATCCCCTCAGTCACTTCCACTAGTTATTATAATTTATAAGATTCACTTTGTTGTTATAAGTATTTGTAATGTAATTAAATTTTTCATTCCTTCTATTTATAAACATTTATCATTTTAACTCTTGTAATCACACTCAAGTCATTCAGTAAAATTTTATATTATCCTTTCAATTCTTATAATCTAATAATATATTTAAAAAAAAGTAATGAAAATAAAATGTAAATGTAATAAATATTAAAATAAATAATTTATGAAAATTTTGTAAGAAAAAATAAATAAATATCAATATGATAAAGAAAATGACAAAACTTTTTAAATAAATTGAAATAAAATAAGTTATTTTCTTATTTGATTAAGTTATAATTTATATAATTTCTAAAAATATAAATATAAATGAAAATAAAATTATTTTAATCTATCAAAATATTTTTTTTCTTACATAAAACCTGCAAATAAGATTACATATAAATTTAAATTTTTAATCATTCTTACCCTAACCAAATCCTAAAATTGAATAGAGTTAATAATTTTGTTTGTTCTCACCATTCCTATACAAAATAAATAAGTAAATAAATAGAACTATGGAAAAAATATTTTACTAGGGAAATAAATAAACTGAAAAAATTAATTTTTAATTATGCAAGCAGATTTATCAAACAATGCATAAGAATCTTTCTTTTGGAAACCTAATTTGAATTTTTTTATAGTAATAAATAATTTATTTTTAAAAAAATTTAGAATTAAAAATTTTTATCATAATAAGATAATTTATATGCGAGTGAATTTTAAAAAAAAAGTTAAATTATAATTACCCACTTACTTATCAAAATATCTAAAAAAACATTGATAAGTTGTTTTTTTGTATATATTTAAAAAATTCTATTACAAAGTAAATATATTTATGACATTATAATTATATATTTGATAAAATTTTTGTATAAGAACTTTTATGACATTATCAATCCCTTTGGATGTGAGTGGTTAGTTTTTTAAAATTTTTATTGTCCCTAAAGCCGAAAGAAATAGAGAGAACACATTTACCCATGAAATAAAGAATGAGGAAAAAATTACAAATATGTTTTACTACAAATTAAAATCTTTTAACTTCATCACTTTAGTAGTTTTTATAACTCTTTTTAAATTTTATCTCTTCATCCATTTTCAGTCATTTCATAATTAAGTTTTTTTTTCCCTTTCAATAACATTATGCTTATTACTATATTTTTTATTAAATTATATTTCAAGACTCTAATTTCATCTTCTTTATGTGTATATATACAAAATATTTTTATTACTTGTCGTTTCAAGTTACATTTTTTTTAAGTAGTAGCGTTCTTCGTTGAATTTCTTTAAATATTATTATTCATATTTTTGTACAATATTTCTTAATTTATTTATTACTTGAATTATATAATTAAATAGGTAATTATAATCATATTTGATGTATTGATATTTTATTTGTTAATAATATAAGGAGGTTTATTTATTGATAATATAAGGTATAATAGTAAAATAATATAACTATTTTTTTTCTTTTCATTTCTTCTCAACTTAGGAATAAAAATAAAAAAATAATTATTTTTTTTTCACCCAAACTCTTCAACAAATGAAAAGAAAACTTATTATTAATGTTTTTTTTTTCCTCTTGAACTTATAAACTAACATGTAAATATGCAAAATTTAAGTGAGAAGATAGATAAGCAATTGTGTAATTTTAATTGGTATAAAAAGAAATTGAAGTACGAGAGGCTATTATTTATACAGTGCAAACTCACCCTTTGCTTGAATAAGATATAGCTGACTTCTAAATTCGTAATTATTGATGCATGAACAGTAAATTTTCAAAGAGAAGTTCAGGCGACAAAGCCAAGCATCAGGAATTCTAAGAATATCTTCCACCACGACGCCGTATGATCTGCGTTACGCTGCTTGCGCAAATCAAACTTGCGCCTTTCACTCCCCACTCTCGAGCTTTCGATGCACAGGGGAACGCTGTTTCGAAAATTGTCAGCGTTCACAACTCATTTTAGATGCTTCTTCTCTCTCATCACCTCCCAACACCGCTCCCTCGATGTATACTCTCTCTCTCTCTAAACTTTTTCGGTGCGCGCTCGTATACATATGTCTTGTTTGTATCTATATGTGATATGAAGTTGGTTCTAGTTGTTTTGAATTGCAGGAGGGAGGAGAATCGGCGGTTCCGTTGGAGCTATGACGAAGAAGACCTCGCTGCCACCGCTTTCCACTCGGCATATGCTCTGGTTCGGTTGGAAGATCGTGATCGTTCTCTCAATCTGTCTCTGCGTTTTGGCTCTTCTCCGGCTACAACACTACTCTCAGCCGGAGCTGTCTTCTTCGATTCCTCGCAGATCTCGATTTTTGAATAGCCACTTTGAAGGACATCCGAAGATTGCGTTTCTATTCCTTGTGCGTCGGAACCTGCCGCTCGATTTTCTCTGGGGGAGCTTCTTCGAGGTTTTGTGCCGTTTTCTCGAGAATTTTCCTCAGAAAGCACCTGATTAGGAAAATTTTGGAGGTTTTAGTGATTTTTATCGGTGTTGGAGCTTGCAGAATGCTGATGTGGCTAATTTCTCGATTTATATTCATTCGGAGCCTGGTTTTGTATTTGACAAATCCACGACGAGGTCGCCCTTCTTCTACAATCGGCAGTTGACTGATAGCATTAAGGTAATTAAAGTTTCAATATAGCGCAGCGGAAGGAGAAAACTAGAAGAAATCAAATTTTCTTTGTGCAATTTTCGCTTGTTTGGTTGCTGAGAAGAAAAGGAAAATTAAAAAGAAAGAATTGAGAATTTTATTTTCAGTGATCAATATTCCTTTTTTGTCATATATAAAATGAAGAGCTTTCCACAAAGAAGTTAATTGGTTGCACTAGGTATCATCCCCTTGAAGTTTGCAACTATTTTAATTTGGTTTCAGATGATAAAAATGTGTGCATTAGAACTTATATTTGATTGTCTTTTGTTTGTCCTCCTTTGCATCAGCAAACTGAATCTTAATAAGATGCTGCGGCTGTTGTTCGTCCTCTTCTGAGACTTGTTTTTGGTGGTGGTTTTGCAGGTAGAATGGGGTGAAGCAAGTATGATTCAAGCTGAGAGATTATTATTAGGAGCAGCTCTTGAGGATCCAGCAAATCAGAGATTTGTTCTATTGTCAGATAGGTTGGTAAATATTATCATTGAAGGGCTGAATTTGCTTCCTTGTCATAGTGTTACAAACTTACAATGTAAATATGGTTTGAAAGGTATTTTTGCTTCATTAACCACATCTCACGATCCAATGTGCATTGAGGTTAGAATGACCATAAGATGCTGCCACATGAACCTATTAGAATGAATTGTATTCCATGTGCTGTTTTATACCTTTGTAAAATGTTGAAAATTGTAGATCACATATTTAGTTGTTGACAAGGTTATGTTCTTTGAACATTATTGAAAATCTTTGACCTGTGGGATTTCGCTCCAATCATGTCCACTCACTACCAAACGTGGGGAGCACTTAAGAGATGAAGTGAAGCACGGAGAGAGGAGAGATTCAAAGTACTTGAAAGCAACTAATATTTATTTCTTAATTATTCTTAATTTATTCCCAAATTTCCTTTAGCTTTCATAAATCAATATGAATTGCTTTTGCTTTTGGAATGACCAAAACCTTAGTTCAAATCCAAAATGAAAGCATGTGGAAAAGGTTAGAAGGTGCATGGACTTTTCTGGGATCTCTACTTGCAGTTAGATATGTTATAAGGCATGAAAATGGTTGCACCTTTGTGAAATCTTATTAGTTTTGCCAAAAAAATGGTTGCAACTTTGTGAAACTGTTATAATTCTGCATGTGTAGGTTCCTAGTCCAGCTGACAAGTATGGTGATACTGTTGGGCAAAACTTAAAAATCTGTGATTAGTATATTGGTTGTGGTCAATGGTTCTTTTCCTTTTATTTTCGTTAATTTTTGTTACAATGTTTTCACATTTGATTGGCTTATTTTGATTCTAGCTATTGTAGTTCTTAAAATTTTTCGTGGATGTATTTGGTTACTTGAGCATTTTCAATGAACCTGGCTTTATAGATTTATGTTCTTCTAATCCGTTTCCCAATTGCTAACAGCCAGCTAATGTATCCTTCTTTTTTCTGTTATATTCCGCTGGGACCATATCTTTCAGTTAAATCACAGGCCATCATATACTTCTAACAGCTGCAATCCAGATTTTTTCTGATTGTTTCTCATTAATATTGTGCAGCTGTGTTCCTTTGTACAATTTTAGTTATATATACAGCTATCTGATGGATTCTCCAAGGAGTTTTGTTGACAGGTAGTTTGACTGACTTGGGTTATTGATTTGGCCATTTATAGCCTACACAGCAAATTGCCATTTTGACTTATTTATGTAGCCTTTTTTTTTATTTTGTAGCTTTCTTGATAAAAAGGAGGGCCGCTACAACCCTAAGATGTCACCTTTTATACCAAAGAACAAGTGGCGGAAAGGATCACAGGTTATGCATCTTGGCCCTTCATTTACGTTCATCATCTAATTGATTTTACAATAAGTTTAGAACAGGTATATTCTATCGATTGTGGAGCTTTCAAAAGTCGTACTTTTACATTTATGAATTTTGAGGAAATTATATGTTTATCTTATTTTCTGATTTGGAATTGATTCCGTACTTTCAGTGGATTTCTTTAGTTCGGAGCCATGCAGAAGTTGTTGTAGATGATGAGATTGTCTTTCCAGTCTTTAAGAAATTTTGCAAGGTATGACGGGGGCATTTTAGTGTCAGCCAATTAATTTTCATCAACAGCATTTTCCCTTTCTTTTTTTTTTAAATTATGATTCCTTTGATGAAGTGGCTATTATAAATAAACCATGTAATCAAAGTGATGTGTAAGAACTTACTGTTGTATACTTTCATCTATTTATATATTAAGGGGCCCTCGTTTTGGATTGCTCTTGAAAGTTTTAAATATGACATTCTGTGTGATATTCTTGGGAAGTTAAATAGACGATGTAAATAACTTAAAAATTGACCTGCATTTAATTTTAAACTCATCAATGATATAAATCGATGACCACAGATCATACAGAGATGCTTGGTCAGCAGGTGTTAGTCCATGGGTGTTAATCTTGATGAGTAATCACGGTTCTGTTAATTTGTGTCAATATACATTAATTTGCTTAATTGTTTATGACTTTTGCAGAGACGTCCACCTGTAGACACCAGTAAGGGCAAGCAGAATATTGTAAGCATTTTCTTGTTTCTTGGGTTTTGGTTTTTTAGGAGTTACTCTTGAGCTTTTTTAACAAACTGTTCTTGTTTAGAAGTTTGTTCTTTAATGGTACGGAGGAAATGACCCTTTGTCAAGTGGAATTAAAAAAAAGATCCAGGAAGCTGACCCCGTTTTGTTGGGAAAAAGGCTGAGTTGAGTAGAGTTGATTCTTTTATTAGAAGTTTAATTCTTTCATGGTTCAATACTTGTCTAAGGTTTATATGGAAGTATACAGCTATTTGGCCAGCTTAACTTTTTCATAGGGTTTTGATTCGTCAAAGGTGCAGTGCAATTTTATATTGGTTGACTTCCCACTTTCTTCTCTTGATCTTGTAATTTAACCTTACATGTTGTCAATAGCACCCAATTCTTTACCGGATCATTCAGCAAAATTTGAAATGTTCTGGCTTTATTAGCCATTGGTGATAAGTGCCATGATTATGGTTGAAAGTATTACCACAGGAGGGGAGGGCCCACATGGTTAAGGCAATGAGCAAAATAAGTCTTTATTTATGTTTTAGCGTAGATGTTTGCAGGACTGGATGGAAAACTAGAATTCATTAGCTAACATTGATGTAGTTGGAAAATTGCTTTCTTAAGCAGAGTTAATGTCTAACTCCGTAGGTTCAAGTAGGGATTTGAGCTTGTATTTTTGACTCATTTGCATCAATGAGGGATTTTGTTGGACAAACATTGAATATATGATGGCTTTCTCATAGTTAATATTTTCCTTCGCTGACATTTGGGTCATCCTTTTCTCGTTTGCTCCCAAGATCATAGTGTATTCTAATAATGTGACAATACAATTGTGCTGATGGTCAGTGTTCTACTCCTTCCATCTCTAGTGTTCTACTCCTTCCATCTCTAGAACCACTTCTCAACCATAAATTAGAAGTTCTCAGGTAGAACATCTACCATTCATTTATGTGATTGATATGACAGAAAGCAAAAAAATTCTCATGATTGAAAGTTATTCACATTTAATGCCCCCCCTTTTTTTGATAATGAAAGTATTAGGGAAGTAGAGCAAACCAATACCACCAATTATTTACTGCTAGAATTTAGGCAATACCAAAATGTCCAACCTCCTGTTCTAGTTGGTATATTTCTGGCGCTTATTTGAAATTGGGGAGGAGATAAAAAGGTGACTTATTCCTTGTGGAAGGGGAGAAATCTCAACCAGTCAAAACATCTAATGCTTATCCTGGAAATTCTTATATCACCCTACATTTTTTTTTTCTTTATTTATTAGTATTTCGATTCTTAGAACTGCCCATAACACGGGCCTTTTTTCTTGTTGTCTATGAGATTCTGATTATTGCTCATACACTAATTGCAGAAGCTTCAGAAGAAGCACAATTGCATCCCAGATGAACATTATGTCCAGACATTATTTGCAGTAAGTAATACTTGCATCTTTTATTGGAACCTTATTACTAATTTATTATTATGATATTTGGAATACTATATTTTCTCTATGATATAAAACTATAGAGTAGCAACCAAGCAATCGGTGTTTCAGGCTCATGAAAATTTAGGGCTCTCAAGCTTGGATTGAGGGATTCCAAGCTTAGTTCAACATGTTCGAGCTTGGCTCAATTGTTGTTGGCACAAATATGATTTAGGTTCCAGCTAGAGCTTTGTTCTGTGGTGAAAGTTGACGATGATTTGCTGGACGTTTGAATGAAATTAGATGTATGGCATGGTTTACTAGAAACTGTGTTTGCAGCTTAGCATGTAACTGAAAGCATGCTATAAGCGAGAGGCCCCAACTTTGGAGTTCTATATCTGTTGTTCCCAGGCCTGGAAGGGCTGATCTGTGCTATATTTAGTCTTTACGCTGTCAAAAAATTTTAACATGCGGCTTGATCTTGGTTCACTTATCCACTTCCTTTCTCCTCATTTGGGTGAATAATGACTGGGCTCACTGAGGCCTTAACCTAGTTGAGCTAAGTGATTCATGAACAGCCTAGTTCGTTTACAGCTCTGTCCTCCCCAACAAAATTAATATGTATCTCTTTCTTCATTTGTCTGTTAATAAATCATGTTGCTTCTAGAATCAGAAGTTCCAATTGGGAATCACATTTTTTTTCCTGCTCTTTGTTTTTCTGGTAGATGAGTGATCTTGAAGGTGAACTTGAACGAAGAACAGTGACCTACACCTTATGGAATCAATCTACGACAAATATGGAAACAAAAGGTTGGCATCCTATTATGTTTACCTATGCAAACGCTGGTCCTCAACAAATCAAAAGAATAAAGGTGATTATTTTTTCGTGCTTCCCCTGATTCTTGATGATTAATGTATATGATGCCGGTCTTGGGTGGATGACTTTTTTCGACATACTGATAGCTACTTATTGATCTTTTCAATTTGCACATCTTTGAAATTCTTTTGTGCCTATTTAAATATATGATAAGTGCCCCACTTGGACCTATGCCCCAGCGAGTCGTGAGTGCTCTAGAGCAGGTCTATCATCCCTCAATACAATAACATCAGTAAAACTCAACCAAACACTTCTGTTTGCCTGGTATGCCTGAAATCAAACTTGAATTTCTTTTGTGGGCATGTCTGCATGGTCAATTGCAGTATGCAAGGTCTTCCTTTCAGCAATGGAAATTGCGAATCTAGAGCCATTTTATCTCTATCCACGAGACTTTTGTCTCACAATGTGGAGCCTACACGTGAATGGGTGCATTATGGATTTTTTATTTATATTATTGAGCACATATAAAAGGTAAAAACATTTTTCAACCACCACAAAAAGCACAGGTTAAAGTCCCCTGTTCATAGGAATATTTTCTCTCCGTATATTTATGTCAGTATAACTCTGCTGCTTAAAACCTCAAATGCCTGTTGTCAGGCTGCTGAACTGTTTACATTCTACCTCACGAACTCGGATATCATGCAGTCTATAACCATGTTGGGATTTGATGCAGTTCATAGCCTCTCCTCCTAGCCATAATTTTGGTTGAACGTGTAGATTTTTGCAGTGCCTTCTCGATTTAGCAATGGAACAGTTTTCCATTTTGTATATTCTGACCTTTCTGTTCTCTGGCTTTTCTAACCAACCATGCTCAATTAAACAGAATATCAATCATGTATACTACGAGACGGAGTTCCGGACAGAGTGGTGCAGTAATAATTCGAGAGCCGTTCCCTGTTTTCTATTTGCGAGGAAGTTCTCCCAAGCTGCTGCCATGCGCCTTTTGAGTGGAGGTGTTGTCAGCCCTTTTGATGCTTCTGCTTTGCTAGATACAGCACCATGATCTTCCTCAATGCACAATGACAATTAACCTATGTTTTTAGCAGTTTATCTAACTATCAGCTTTACCTTCCTCCTAATAGAAATTTGGGCGAGGGGCAACGGGCGAGTCAGCCTTCAAAGTTTTACGGATTTCTTACACACTGATAGGTAGAAACGCTCGATAAAGTTATGATACTACGCAAGCCAACAAATTGTTGTCATACATACTCTTGGAAAATAGTTTGATAGTGCATAGTTCATGCCAACTGTTGTTTTTATGATTGTACGATTCCCTGATTCTGGTGTTTTTACACAAGGGCGAAATATATATATATATATATATATCAAAATAACAAGAAGTTTAATTATTTAATTATTAACCTTCTATTACATTATATAGATTTTAGTGAATATTTTTAAACTATCATAGATATTTTAATATTTTTGTTTTGCTGTGTGAAAGTTTTTGAAATGTTTTTATTTTGATTATGTTTATTTCAATATAGAATATTTTTTTCTTTCACATTTCAGAATTTTAATATAAAATTCTTCTTAAAATAATTTTCAAAAAAAAAAAAAAAGAACAAAGTTATGTTAAAATGAATGAATCCGTCATGTTAATTAATATACAGTCTATAAGGAGATTTTAATCGTCTTGGCTATTTGTTGTATTCCTTGTCAAGAGAGAGAGTGGTGTGTGGTGTGTGTATTCTGGGATTTTTGTTATTATCTGCAATAGAAATGGCTTGTATGATTATTATAAAAGAAAAACAAAAGTAAGAAAAGAAAGTGCTGCCAAAGCCCATAGGAAATTTATAGTAAATTAAATATTTTTTTTTCTCCTCTTTTCATGAATTTTTGCCATTTTCGTAGGAAATTCTCCTTTTCTCGGTCAGTTGTTTTTACACAGACAGCCAATAAAAAAAACTACAGGAAGGTCAACAAATGCATTTTGATTAGCTGAAGGTGTTAAAAGAATGAATGAATAAATAAATAATATTTGACTGACTGGTCAAAAGAGTTCAATAAGTTTAACTGTAACTAGAACATAAAGTTGAATAAAACAATCACCATGCAATTGTATTTACCTCCGGGAATTTCTTGTAATCGTTATAGGGCATTGCTTAAATATTAGCGTTCAACAATAATGTCACTCTGCATGTCATTAATTTCCATCCTTTCCCCATTGAGGGAGTGGTGAGGTTTGAGGCCTCTCCATCCTTTCTGGCGAGCCCTAAGCTCCCACATTGCAGTGACTTCCTTCTGCGCACTCAACGCCGCTTCCGCCTTCTCCCTTGCAGCTTCGCAAGTCGCCATCCCGGAATTGCACTTGTCCGCCTCCTTCTGATACTGGGACGTCACCTTCTTGGCCTCTAACAATGCCTTGTTAACGCGTTGCTGGTTCTCCAGAGTTTCAGCTTCCTTCGATTTCATTTCTTCTAATAACCTCTCTCTAAATTTTTTCTCCATTTCCTCGCTCACCACAGGATCACGCTTCATGCAATCTATAAGGAAAAAAAAAAAAAAAAAAGACGGATAATAGTCATAGTAGAAAACTATGCACATCGATTTATCTTTAGAAAATGATATTTTACCGGATAAATAACGGAAATAGGGGTGCCAAAAAAATCCAATAGGTCAGAGACCCGAATCGACCCAAACTAAAGACATTAGTCTGCCATGGACCCGAATCAAATTGGGTTATTTGGGTTTGGTTTTATAGCATGCTTAATTCAATTTTGGGTCTAAAACAATTACCTCTGCTAATCAAAATTAGAAGAAACAATTACCAAAACTTTGAGGTAAAATGTCCCAAAATAAGCTTAAAATTGTCCCTTCTCTACAAGCTATACATATGTAGAGTAGAACCAACCTGTGAAGATGGAGTTGTTTAATCCTGCAAGACAAATAAACAAAGGAACCAAATCAAAGATGAATTTCACTAGCAGAGTTCAGCTTATAAGACAGACAATGCAAACGTGGCAATTTGATTTGTGTCAATGTAGCGTGGAACAAATTAATAATTAGTGGCAAATCCATATAGAAAACAAGACTGCAGGGTTGAACTAAAGAAGTCTGCAATCTTGGTTTGGAGAAGTCACATAATAAGATTTAGATTTATATAAATTTTTATGACTACATATTTATGAAGCTATGATGGAAACGGATATGGGTTTTGAAATGTTGATATAGAGAGAGGGGGATTTGGGTACCATCAGTGAGGGTGAGAAGGGGAAGGGAAGAGCAATCGCAGGTGCAGGGAGGGCAAGAGGAGCGGCGAACGGAGGCTACAACCTCGGTGAGGTGCCAATACAATGGAGGTACCACTATGTAACCGGCCAGGCAGACTCCCGTCACCACCATTGCCACCTTCACCATCCTCGGACTACGTGCTCCCCCTCCATGCTTCTGCTGCACATTCATCTCTCTCTCTCTGTCTATATATATTTCTCTCTCTATATATGCGTGTATATTCCTCCCCCCCCCCCTCTCTCTCTCTCTCCCTGTATATATATATTCCTAACTTTTTCCGATGATCTTGATTGAGTGAACAGTTGCACAAAATCAGTGAGGTTTTCATTTTCCGACTGACTGATTCAACGAATCAACAACCCAAGCAATTTTTTTTTTTTTTTAAAAAGAAAAGAATTAATTCGAGTAAAATGTCCTTATTTAATTTCCTTTTATTTTAGAATTTTACTGAGTGATACGAGAGACTATGCACTCTTTAAGATATGAATTCATTTTTTTTTTTTTTTGAAAGATTTTAGTTTCCTATCAATGTCTTATCTTGGTTGCAATGATAGTTATATAATATGATCGATTGCGTAATAAAAAAAAAAAAAAAGATAATTTTTTTCTATTCTATTAATATTTTTTTTTTATTAAATTTCTAGCAATTAATGGTCCCGGCTTAACGAGTCACTCTGTGAAAATTTGTTATATCAATTCAATTGGATAACATTTTGTCTCTGAAGAAAAGAGAAACAGAGATTGTGCAATATCAATTACGAAAATACACCATTTAACTCGTTATATGTCAAAAAACAATATATGAAAATGAGTCAACTCATGCGCTAAAACTTTTCTTTTTTTTTTTTTTTTTGGTTATAATGACAAATATCGAACAAGTAATTACATAATTTAAGAAAAGAGAAAAAAATTGAATTAAAAACTATTTTATTAGTAAAAATAATTTTTCATTTTCTTATATATTGATAAAAACATGTAATGATTTAACTCATGCGTTAAGACTTTCTCTCTCTCTTTTTTTTTTGATTATGATGACAAATAACGAACAATTAATTACATAATTTAAGAAAAGAGGAAAAAAATTAAATTATAAATTATTTTATTAACAGAATAATTTTTCATTTTCTTATATATTTTATACTCCAACAAAATAAAAACATGATTTTATTGTTTAGTTTGGAAAATATTATTTTGTTATTTTCCATTTTCAAAAGGAAGGCAAGCATGGTTTAGGCTTTGTCTGTTTTCGGACACAACCAACGGGATTGAACAAGTTGTCCGTGGTCTTCACAAATCAATTGTTTGATTAACAATTTGGCAACGCCGGACAAAGGAAGAAACGGATCAGTAATCTGGTAAAAAGTCGAATTTGATATACCACGGGAGTGGTGGGATAATTAATCTCTCACCTCCGGATTTAGTTTTCGTCAAATTATATCTTTTATCTCACTTTATATCCTACTAATCAAATACTAAAAAAATAATTTCACATAAAAAATTAATTATATCTTTTATTCAATCTCACATATTATTCCCATAAACCCTATAGTATTACTCATTTTACATCATTCAATCCTTCAAAACAAATACAGTCTTAGTGTACTCGAATTTGGGATGGTATTAGTTGACCCAAAAAAGACCTAATGTGTACATCAGAAGAGTACCATTAACGAGAATGTGCTGGGATTTGGGAAGAGTCTCAACGCTTTTAATTTAATATTAGTAATGTGATATCTCATAACGTGATCCGATTTGAGAAGAGTATCATCACTTTTAATATTAGTTTTGTGATATCAAATTATAAGTTGTTCAATATTAAAATCCAACTATTTATATTAAATACTTTAAAAAATTTTAAATTACTTTAATCTTTCGTTCAACCCAATAGATTTTGTATCTAATAATTTATATGCATAATAGGTAAAATATAAACAAATGAAAAGAATAACAACATTTAAAAGGTATATATATATATATAACAAAATTATACTATTTCATATATTTCTATGTAAATTGGGTATGATTCTAATATATAATTCATTGTTATGACATTATTTTAAATAATTATAGCATGGTATGACATTGTAGGTATGTAGCATTATATAGTAAATTTTATATTATTATATCTATATATAAATTTTAGTATGTTAAAGTCATTTTTATATGCATGACCCTCATATAGAATAAAAATTTTATTTTCTCCATCAACTTAAAATTAATATTTTTTTAAATATTAGATTCATAATTAAATTATAAATTTGATTTACATATGTATTTTTATCATATGACATCTTCGCTTGAAACTTAATTTTCAAAGACTTACATTGGTCCTAACTTACCTTCATTTATCTTAATTCACACACGAAATAATGTTTGAAAATGTTTAACCACTAGCATATTTGACTATTGCCTTCTGTTTCATCAGTGCAGTCAATTTTTCACCCATGTTTTGAAGGCAACCATATATATTACTCTTTATAGAAAAATCAATATTCACTTCTCAGATAAGAAAAAAACTAAGACGCTCATTTTTTATTTTTTTTTGGTTATGCGTATATATATAATTAATTATTTTAATAAAAAAACATATAAATTCTTAAGTAATTATGAAAATACATTTAATAAAAATAATTATAATTTTGAATATTTGAACAATGAACGTACATACTTTTTACATTTTTAAGTACGAGACAAATTATGATATCATTGTTATGTTGGATTCATAATTTGATTCTATTTTAAAAATTTAATGATCAAGTTAAATAATTAATTTATTTTTGATATTAGATATCAAATCGTGTCAATTTTGAGCTTATGTTTTCTGTTAATAATTTTATGTTCTTGTTGATGATATTTATGTTGTATTCGAGATGTTTTCATCAACTCTTTCAACGTTACCAAACAAAGAAAGAAAATTTTAACGAGGATGGAAATGGATCCTCATCCCATGGCAATTTTCTCTTCAAATCGTATACTTTGCTTGATTATAAAGTCATGCATGCTAACTTCACCAAATGAATTAATCGGCAAGTTGGTCCCTTTCCAATATGGCAGAATTTGATTAGTCATCATCAGTAAGGTCTGCATTGCAAATTAACCAGACACTGACCCAAACAAAACTTCCAATTATAGAGTCGAAATCACTCTGGGAGTAAAGTGGTTCTGTAACTAATTCAGATTCATGCATGTAGATCGAGGATTTTTTTTTTTTTTAAAAAAAGCTCTGAGTCATTGGGGTCAGGAAAGAGGCCAGCACGCCTGTTTTGACACATCAAATTTAATTTGCAATACCCAAGGAATTCTAAAATATATATATATATATATTCTCATCAAATCATCATTCCAAACACCCTTGAGTACAAAATTATTGGGATCGTGCCAATTCTTCCATAGGTTTAGAATATGAAGAATGTGGCATGCCAATACCGATTCTCTTCAAAACTCCAACTAAGTGCTGACAGACGGGACTATCAAGGCACCCCAGGATGATCTCGATAAACTAGTGACTGATCAATCAAAAAAATATTGATTAATTATTTAACATTTTGTGAGGATAACATTTTCAAAATTTATAAAATTACAAATAATTAAACAGGATGGAAAAGTAAATTTTAATTTATTTTGATCCGAAAAGTTTGTTACTGTCCACCATAGCAGGGCATGCTTAATTGGAAGTTTGGATAGGATCTATCACTTGCATTGTGTTATAAAATATTGCATTTGATATATAAAATAGTTTATCTCAAGTTACCTAAGAAATATGGAATAGAAACATTTCATTGCAAATTAGTGAGATTGTCTAATATATTCTGTTTAATATATGTCTGTTCATCATTGATAGTATGATAATTTTAAAAAATTAAAATTAAGCTTAAATTTTAAAATATTTAAGAAACTTAGATAATTTTTGTAAATTTTGTATCTATGATATAAAACACACCGGTTGTACGACTTTTGATTAAATCATTCTTCGAATCACCCTCACAACTTTCATACATTGCAATTCTTGCAGTGAAGTTTTGTGCGCAAGCATAACATAAATATATTAATGCAATAATTATCAAATTAACTAACAAATAATCACTGCATATATATGTACCATTACTTACTCTGTGGTTCCTTTTCCTTCTTTTCTTTCCAATATTTCTCATTTGTGACTTGGGAAAATTTTACATGAAACCTAACTTCCGTGCATCAATTGCTTGCAGCCATTGATCATCTAACGAATATTCATCACACCTCCTTTACAAGTTTTCCCTATAAATACCTTATCATACCCTTTCTTTTTTTTCCCACTAAGAACAATATCCAATTGGAACCAACCAATATTGAATCAACTCGCTCCTTAGCTCCCACTTTCACCCCCCTCCCCGAAAAAAAAAATCTATGGAGCAATCAATCAGGGTTTGGTCCATCTTGCCACTAGTAATGAGTCTAATGGCCACAATCATTTTTGCTCTCGCAGCCGATAATTATCAGCCATCCCTTGCAGGGTCGACTAGTTACCGCGCAGCTGTGAGGAGGATGACATGCAACGATTACCCCCGAGTCTGTGCAGCCAAAGGCAGTCACGGCCCTGACTGTTGTGGTAAAAATGTGTTAATGTGATGATAGATAAATTCAACTGCGGTAAATGTCAGAAGATGTGTAGTTATATTGAGGTTTGCTGCGGAGGAAGGTGTGTGAACCCTTCCGTTGATGGGAGGAATTGTGGCAGCTGTGGAAACAAGTGCACCGAAGGAAGCTCATGTTTTTATGGGATGTGCAGCTATGCTTAATGAGATTGAGATATATACATACTTCTTTATATACATTTAGTACAGTTTGGAGAGCAGAATTCAAGATTAATATTAGGTTGACAATAAAGGCAAATGATTGCTCTATCAATTATGGATTTTTTTTTTGGCTATTGTTAATACTTGTATACCAAATAAGGATATTAATGACTTGAGCATATATGCATACATATTGTTTTATGAACTAATTATATATTTAGCAATTGGCATGCATGGTTTGTATCAAGATGCGATTTTTTTTAGCTTTGTTATTTATGTTGTTTCATGTTCAATTTTTATAAATGTTAAGCAGGCAAGTAAATATATATATATATAACTGTTAGAACAAAAGTTAGAAACTATGGCAATCGCACGCAAGTAATTGAAAAACTCTTTCGGGAAAAAATCACGGGCGAAGACGGCTGCAATCCACAATGTAAAATCAAAGGGTACAAAGATGGTGAGATTAAACCCTAATTTCACGAACACATATATATATATATTAAGACCCGCTGAATAAAAAACCTAATCTAGTAGGTGGCTCCGGGCTTGGGCCTATCGGCCCAAACCCTTCGCTACCATCACAGATCTCCTTGAAAAACCCGTGTCGGGTCGCTACAAATTTCGTCGGATCGGGTCACGAATAGAACCGGGTCAAAAAACCGATTCAAGGCACACAATAACAAAAACACTCAACCTTCAAACTCGTAGACATCTCCTTGTGACTTTGGAGGTGATCTAAAACATATATGGTGTTTAGGGCACATTATTCAAAGATTTGGATCCACCTAATTACAAGTGTTTGAGAAAAAAACGAAAGATGATTTTCATATTTTAAGTCACTCCAAATCTCCAGATTTGAAGCTTGTTTTAATCTCAATTAATGTATATAAGTATATTTATGCCTTTCATGCATCGTTGGATCAAAATCATAGGTCAAAATCTAAGAGTTCCATCATGCTACTGAAAGTCAAAACACAAACCATATTGAACACTAAAGTGCTCCAATAACGGTTCCTAGGTCCAAGTATTTGAATAATCTGTAAGTTAAGGATCCTTTTTATACAGACTTGGATGCAATTAAGATGGACATAGATTAATACCTATCTATTTTCTCAACTCTTGCGCTTGTTCCTTAATTTGGAGTTCAAAAAACTTTTCCAAAATAGCCTAAAAAACAGCCACACCATTCCCTAAAAAAAAAAAAAAAAAAAAAAAAAAAAATTCTAGTTGGCACCATATAACTACGCCAACAATTATTATTACAAGGAAAAAAAAAAAAAACAGTAGGCACGGACAAGCTTGTAGAAGAACAACGGGTATAATTGAAAAGAGAAAGGTAAAAAATACGAATCAGATCATGTTTGCAAGGTTTCACTTTCACACTTTCACTTTGGCCTAGAAAAGCCTATTCTCATTGCTCTGAACTCCATGAGTCACTGGTGCTTTTGCCCTCACCTTTCTCAAATACCATATTCCAGCTCCAACTCCTACAGCCGCGGCAACCGAAACTGCAGTCACAGTCCCTGCCAAAAAAATAAAAAAAAAAATTACAGAAATGATGAATTTCTACCCATAACGACTTGAAACAATTGGTAACCACCAAAGCATTTCAATCTGTTAAAATGTATAAAAGCATTTCACCTGCAACCACTCCAGCCTTCTTGCTGTGCCCAGAAATGTTAGGATCTGCACATTGTTTTGTACAAACAAAATAAGTCATTGTTTGAATATACATACAACCATATTATTCATATATATATATATGTATGTATAGGCCTATAATTGACATGAACAAACGTAATTGAAATTAAAGAAATACCTTTGCAGTAAGTGGTGGCATTTCCGTTATCACAAAGGCACAAAAAACTCCCAGACTCCGTATCAAATCCACATACCCCACCTCCCTTATTCACATCTTGACACTGAAGGCAGCGATTAGTGACCGGAATATCAAAATCAACCCTAATCCCATACTCAGCGACCTGATCATCATAAGGAGCGCTGTTAGCTCCCACATTTTTCCAATACACGCTGGTATAACTCGCGCAATGTCTGAGCATGAGCCTCAAGGACTCCGTCGCTTTGGGCTTGTACGAACAGCAAGAAGTACCACTGCTCAACGCAGAAGAGCCACATCCCGGCAAGTGCCTGCAGAGATAGCTAGCGCTGTCGCACGACGAACCGCACCGATCGGGGAATCGCTCGCAGAAGATCGGCTTCGGCTCAACGATCACGTTGTCTTCGCTGCAGTTGAAGAAGAGGTAGTCGTTCAGAGGAGAGAGCGAGAAGTAAGTGCTCGTGTCTAGACTGACTGGCCTCGTGGAGGGACGAAAGTAGTTGCCGTCTTGGCAGTTCCACATTAAAGGGTCGGAGATTAGCAAGTGAGGGTCTGAGTAGCTGATGCTGTGAACTGGGTATTTCCCCGATGGGGTTCGGAGTTCTAGTACTTGTCCCAGTGTGCAGACCAGGAGGCGCCTGTAGTATGGGCTTCCAAAGCCGTCGTCGATGCTCAGTGGGTAGTTGATTGGAATGTTGCCGCAAGAGGTTCTGCAACGGGTAGATTGGGCAGATGTGAGAGTCAGAAATACTGGTGTCGTGAATAGAGTTATCAGAATTAAAATAGAAGAAGAGAAGGAAGATGAAGAAATAGCCATTGGAGTGAGTTGATTGTTTGTTCAGAAAATAAGTTGATATAAAAGGTAAATTTTTTTTTTCTTTTTTGAGTAGTTAAATTTTTAAGTGAGAATTGCTTTGATTCTATAATAACCGTCACCAAAAAAGAGAGAAAAGTTAGTCTCCCTTGTTTTTTCAAAAAAAAAAAAAAAATTAATATAAATAATAAAATTATTATTTTTTAAAATATTAAATTTTTTATTGAGATGGTTGCTGAAACTCTAACAAGGTTTAGTGTGTTAATGGAGCAATTAAAGTTTCTATGGTTTTAAATAAAGTGCTAATTTAATTGTAGGTGGCCGAAGAATCTTTATGATTGTGTCTCTGTCTTGAAATATCTTTTCACTTTTCGTCTTTTTCTTTCCGTTGTTCTTCTACGGGGTACTTTGGTTTTGAGATCACTTCTGTTGCTGCTTTTCCTAGTGTTTTGAGGACTTGCTGGGAGTAGGGAACATTTGAACACCAAAGTGATGAAGCCACCAAGGAATGGGCCACATGGGATGGACATATGGGTCCAAGTGAAAGTGATATGTAGTTGTTTCTACGTTCGGACATAAAAGAGAATGATTCCTGGTCTTTTAATATGGAAGGAAAATGCTTATTTGTCTTAAAAATTTATCAGAATTAATTAATTGTCAGAAAAATTTAATAATGGTAATTATAATTTTAAAATATTTTTAATTTAAATGAATATTTTCATTTAAAGTCATAAACACATAAAATGTTCAGGTAATTTAGGGGGTGGTTGGTGTGTCAAAAAATAACAAAAACCAACGAAAATTGTGGTGTTGTAAATTTTTTGGTATTTGGCATAATCATTTTAAACTGTAGTTTTTAGCGAGGAATAGTGAAAATTCATTCCCACCAAGTTATTTCTCGCCAGAACGCATTCAAACTTGAGCAGCCACATTAAACCCATGAGCAGTGTGGTCAAATGCATCTCGTCCGCACGGATTGTGAAACAAGTCCTGCTTCATGTGCTTTTATCTCATTCGAACGCAACTTATCTCTCGTCCTGACGGTTGTGTTTGGTTCCGGGGAGAAACTTAATTCATAACGTCGGAACGCTATAAATTATGTCATCAAAACGAGTTACTCCCGCGGGCAATCGGTCGGAACGCAGGGATCGAACTCGTCAGAACGAAATTCAAATTAATTAAAAAAATATTAAATATGGGTCTTGTTTGGTAACCGGAATGACAGCGGTCACATTAAAAAAAAATTACAGCTTTTCTTTTAATTGAACTCAAGTTATGTAAATTTTTTTAGAGTTATAATATGTATAAATGTGTAAAAAGTGTTAGAAAAATTTAAAAATTTCAAGAGTTTTTCAGAGAAATTTAGTATGCCAAACGACCCTTATTCTGACATTATTCAGGTAAAGATGCCAAAACGACTTGGAGGTTATATCTTTTCGGTATATTATTCAGGTAGCGTTACACGGGTGAAATTTATTCAATGGAATATGGGCTTCAGCAATTTGTAAACGCCCAATAAAGGGAGCAATTGGGCCTTTGAGTTTCACCTCCAAGTACATATCCTAGGAGCACAATTAGGGGTCCATTTCCCTTTGGACAGGCCTGGGCTCAAAAGTTGAACCCTGGCC
>JAVXUM010000030.1:22838375-22859402 GCA_035590655.1 Pouteria glomerata
TATAAACATATATTGATACTCATTTTAATTATTTTATTTTCTCAAAAATAATACAAAAATATACCAAAATAAATACCGGGTGTTACAAGAAGGCCTAAATAATAAGAAAAAAAGTGAGAATCCTGATTTGTATTCTTTCCAATTTAAGATTAAATTATCCTAGTGTACCCTGAAAATCCTGAATTGTTCCACAAAATCCATAGGTTTCAACACCTAGATGTTGGTTACATTATTGAAATACCAAAAAAAACCCATTCAAACAATCTTTCAAGAAACCCATATCATGGAAAGAAACATTTCTTTGCGCAATTAACTGCAAAAAAGTCCATTTAACCAACTGATCTATGGTTACTAGTCCAACTAAAGGTAAGAGATCACCAGTTGAAAAAAAAAATCATTTTAAAAAACAGTCCATTCAACTTAACAGATCAGAACGAACATAATTTTCTTTAAAAATGAGTGGAAAACATATTTGAGATTTTTCCTTGTTTTTTTTTTTCTTTTTGGATAGGTACCAATATGTCATTACTCACAGGTCATAGCCTCTTTCCAAGTTCTTTTAATTTTTCTCCACATTAAGAACATTTGTTTAACCTTAACCATACTCCCCTAAATTAGGAATCCAAGGCCGCTATTGGTAGGCAAGCAATGTCAAACCCCAAGTAAGCCGATTTCTTTTCCTTTGTATGGAGTCGTTGGAGTTTTTATTAGTGTTGATGGAGTCTGTTAAAAACAAAATAAAATAAATAAATAAATAAAATAATAATAATAAAAATATTGTAGATAAGAAAAAAAAAAGGTTAATTAAGACATGGTTAAATTTAAAATGTTATTTATTTCATTTTTTTAATAAAAAAATTGAATTAGAATACTCCGACAATAACAGTACTGGTTAATTTCAAAAACACTGCCTACTTATAGGTTTTTTGTAACTTTTTTTCCCAACTATTGTGACATCTTTTAAACAAAATTTAATAATTTTTAATTTTAGGTCTTTTAGGTGTGTTATTCATATTAAAAAAAAAAACTACTTTGCCCTAAAAAATAAATTAAAAGGGCACACAATCCAAAACAACCACAAAAAATAAACTATAAAAAAATATGCAGTGTTAACAGTTTTAGTTATTTTTATCAAAATAATAAATTTAGAAGTTAGCTGTTTCAATTTGTAGGAACTTTTTAAGTTAGAAAAAAATAACATAGAATAGTTGAAATACTAGTTGAAAACTAGTAAAAGAAATTGCTACAAAACCCACAATGTTATTATAATCTATATTTCTATGTAAAAAGAGACATCGCTAAGCAAAGTCGTGATTGTGCAATCACAACGGTCTATCTCATAGGTTTGCGAGTTGGTGGTTTAGGAACCTCTTCATTTCTTAATCAAACATCAATCTTGATTTCATACTGCTTTTAAAAGCATACCCAGAAGGTATAAATATGGTTTCTTACATTAAACCTGAGATAAATTCAGTTTGATTGTGATGCTAATAATAATTGTATTTTACGTAAGTCTAACACATCTCTTATTTAAATATTTACGTCATGTACTCTTCTCTTTTGAATGTTTAGGACTTATTAGTTAATAACTTTCTAAGCATATTTAATTTTTAGATTTCCACAACGTCATTTAATATAGTTTTGCTTTAAGAATATTTATTATTTATGTTCAGTCTAATGTTCTTTCTTGCTAAGCATCGAGAACTTATATAATCTGAACAACTTTTGTATGTTTAGATGGATAATAACAATTGTATGGACGATAGTATGGAGAACATTGATGCTTATGTAAGCATCCATGCACTTGTATCTTCTATCTTGCAAGCATGTGGTTTATTTATGGTCTTCATCCATGCTACATTGGGGAACGTCACGCAAGAGTCCCTTTGATAAGGGGACCAAATCCATATTGGGAACAAATTGACCACATCAATGGGTTGGTCTGAGATAGTGACCAAGAATGCATTCATCAACTTCGCATGGATAGACATACGTTTCTTCAATTATGCTTACATTTACAAAGTATTGGTGTGTCCCATTCTAAGTTTGTCTCATTAGAGGAGAAAGTTGCTATGTTTTAATATGTTATCTCCCACCGCTTGAAAAATAGAAAGGTCAAATTTGATTTTAGATGTTCAGGTCAAACTGTTAGTAAATATTTCAATGAGGTTCTAAATGGGGTGTTGAGGCTTCAAGCAGTCCTACTTAAGTCACCAGAGCCAATAAATGCAAACACAATGGATGATAGATAGCGATGGTTTCAGTTATAGTAATGCTTTATAACTTGTGTAATATTGTGTCGTGTTTATCACCTAATTTGATTATCTTATACTAATATATAACAAATTCTTATTCTGTTAGAATTCCTTGGGGGCATTGGATGGAACCTATATTAAAGTTCGTGTTGGAGCTGTAGATCAGCCTAGGTATAGGACACGGAAAGGAGACATAGCAATCAATGTGCTTGGGGTATGTTCTCCCGATATGCAGTTTACATACATCTTATCGGGGTGGGAAGGGTCCGCTGCTGATTCTAGAGTGCTTAGAGATGCTATCACTAGAGCAAATAGACTTAGAGTGCCCACTGGTAGCAAAATCTCTGAATTCTCTGTAATTTTCAGTGCTTTTACTGTCGACTTTAGCAACTCAATATTAGCAAAATCTTATGGGTTTGAATTTCAATTTCATAGTTTTTCTTAAATTCTAGCAAGATATTAATCACTGCTGAGAATTTGGTGGCTAATTGACACACTTATAGGACTAGTTGTTTTCTTGAAGCCTCTTCCTAATGCAATGGTGGCATCACTTTTTTTGCCCTTGTTTAAGCACTTATCATTTTATGTTTTTTGAAATTTGACTGGAATTGTCCAGAACAATAAATTAATGACTTTTTCTTTCTAATTAAAGATTAGAAGGTTATGCCTTCAATTCATATTGTCTTTCCCATTTTGCCTATCCCATTCAGTTAAATTGCTTTTTGCATTCTTCAGGAACTCTGAACAGCCAAAGAGACAGCTATCCATTCCCCCACAGCTATTCGTAATGACATTCCACGTGCAGCCAAGGATATGATAGGTGGTGATACGTGTAGATGTACAAGAAGGTATAATATTTTGCAGTGTGTATGTACCTTTTGCCATCAATCTTCTGCTAGGAATCACATTGTTACCTTGTTTTATGTCTTTGAACGCAATTTTTTTCGTAATACAATTAACTAGTTGATACAAAAACTTCAACTTTGCCTTTATGTGATTCTGATTTCCACAACGTTTTATAACACATATTTGTGAATAGCGAGCAACAAAGGAGCAGTGAGCTCTGATTTTTTTTTCTTTTGAATCTTGCTGTGCTTCAGTGATCCTGGCTGATCTGCAAAATCCTGACATGATAAGGACTTTGCTCACTTAGATGAGATTGGGAACAAATCTGGGCCCTATGCATTGACATGTATTTATTTGCATATGCTCTAGTAATAATGAGACTGTGTTATCAAAGTGCAAATGAGAAAGCGCATCACATAAAAGTTCTGTTGTTTTCTTGAAGCCTTTTCCTAATGGAATGTACTTGCAAGCATAATTCCTGATCTATCATGTTGATTTTATGCTTTCGGACCATATGTATATACTTCCACTATGTTGACACCACAAAAGTTTTTCTCTCTATTCTAAGGTAGTTTTGTAGTATTTATCAAAGAAAGAATTATAATCATTATTATTTTCTTGAGAAATATTTGTAGTTGGTGACTTGCATTTCTCTTAAGTGTTAACTAATATTAGTCTTCTTAGTCATCAAATAACTGTTTGGGGGTTATCTTTTCAGTGGTGCTTATTATTTAATTATGTTCAAAAAGTTTAGAAAATTTAAAGAATGTCAGATTTAAAACTCTCGCTTAAATCATTTGGGTAAATTAATTGCCTTACATATGCACTCCTAAAATTTAATTAATTTCCTCTGTTGCCTAGCTCAATGTTTACATTGTTTGAATTGTATTTAGTACTTTTTGGGCATCGGGAAGATTGGACAACTCTTCATTGCAGGTTTTGGATCTTCCATGTTGTTTGGGACAATAGTTGGGTCTTTAGCTGACAAACAGTGAGAAACCCTTTAATTTTGTGCATTAATTATTTGTTACTGCTATGCTGCTTTATTTAATTTTTGAAATCTTGATAAACTGAATACAGAGTTCGGAAGAGAGCATGTGTAACTTGCTGCATTACCGGTAATGTCGAGCTGCATTACCAAGCATTCTTCTCAATACAAAGTTCTAATGCTTACCCTGTACTTTTTGGGTGGTATTAGGACTTCTCTCCTATTTTCTGCATTTGAATCATGGTTTGTAGCAGAACACTTTAAGGTGAAATCTTTATGCTGTGTCCACATTCTTATATATAGGAGGATTATTGGTATATACACTAATACATTTGCCGAGTATGATGCTAGGTGGTCCTGTAAAGCATCTGGTTTGGATTTACTAGTTCAAGCAATTGAGTCTTTCCTGTTCTGAGTCTTTCTGAAAGTGTCTCAAGAGACCTTGGGGCCTGAGTTTTATTTTGCTCATTGTATATTGCACGAGTTCTACTCCCATTTTGACAGTCTAATGAATTCTTTACTAAATTAATTTTTATTGTTAGCAAATTATTGACATAATTCGTATTGAATCCCTGTAACATTTGATTAACGTGTGTTTTTTTTCCTTTTCATTTTCTTTTGTGTTTCTTTTTTTTCTTTTTTTTTCCTACCTAACTATTGATTTTCTGCATGCAGACAAGGGGGAAACCATTAGATTTTGTTTTCTACATAAAAGATGACTAGTTAGATGAAGATATGCTGAAAGCAACTGCTAGATCGGTTGCCAACATATTCAAGATTGCCAGCTAAAATTTTTACTTGCACCGTTGGTCAGAAACCAAGCATGGCAAAATACTATATTGATGATACTTCTATTATAATTAAGCAGCTTCAAGGGCTTGCAGCAACAACTAGTTCTGCAATTGCATGAATAGGCTTTTTTGATTTGCAAAGTGCAGCTAAATTTGCTTTTTTGTAAACTTTTTTGGTTTATTATAGTTTATTTTTTTATTTGCTATTTGTAAAATTAGATATTAAATTAGCATCAATTTTTTTTTTTTTTTTTACATTAACAAAAAAAAAAGGATGAAATTGAATATATTAATATATTTTTCCTGTACATTTAGCAAAAATTGTTTGCAGTTCATACTTATTGTTAATAATGTATTTGCAGTTCAAAGGTTAAATTGGTCATTTTACTTTAATCCCTCTGCCAATCCTGTCAATCAAACACAGGATTAACTTTCCCTACTCTTATCCCTTCTCTTTATCCTTTGTAACAAACGCCGGACAGCTCTTCGGATTAATTGTTCGGCCATTGAAACCCAGGAGATGAAATCCTGCGTTTTTTATGCTGGGAAACAAATTAGGCCTAAATGAATAGAAGACCCATTTACCATTAATCTGACTAGAGGTGTCAAGAATAGGTCCGATCAGGAAGCGGGTCATTCCTAGTCAGGTTCTACCGACTAATAGTATTCTTATTCTTTCCAATCTAATATTTGCTAGTTAGTACCCTATAATCTTCCTGAACTAACTCTGCTGATTGGAAAATCAAATAAAATAGCTTATGTCATGAATTACGCGTATAATAACCTTTTTCTGACAGTTCCGATATATACGCTTATAAAAGTGTTGCTATAAACAACCCTTTACATAATAAATTGGATAACAAATTAAAAAATCAGCTTTAGGATCTATAACAAAAGTGTCATTATCTTATTGGAAATAAGACATGATTACATGTAACTTATGCATAGCATCCTATGCAGGATTCTTTGTATATATATCATTATTTCACAAGATACAGGTACAATATTTTGACCTTAGCCAAACTCTATCAAATTATTTTCTAAATTTTTTGACTAATTTAAACATTAAAAATTTTTTGACAGGTACCATATGGATGTATTAGACCGTCTTCTAGACTTGGATTGAATTTTCGGAAGGACACAAATTACTGATGAAGTGCATATTCTTCTTCTTTTTTTTTTTTTTAAATGTAAGTCATTATTTTACTATTTATATGCTTGGTAACTTACTGGAGGATCAACTATGATTCACAAATGTTATTACTTTTTAATTTCTAATTTTTTTTTTTTTTTTATATGTGATCGATTTCAAAGGTGTTCTCTAAAGTTTCTTTCAACTAGTATCACGAGGGGGCTTTAATTTAGTTTGACATATATCAGAACAGACGATTTTTCTTTTGCATCAATTATGTACATACATTGATTAAAATTACTAACCGAGACCGCATGTATGTATGCACACATCCATATGATAACAAAGCTGATTTACCGAGCAGGGTCTCAACTCGGGCTAGGTCTAGTTCTTCTTAACACTGTCACAGAAGTGTTAACCAAACCAAGAAAAATTAACACTAGCTAACGAGCTAGTGATGTGAGAGGTCGGCTAACTTTCAGGTGTCATGCTTCTTTGGTTGAGTTGCAGGTCAATTGTTGAAAATTACGTAATTATGAACGGGGAAGACTACGAACACTGCTGAGAAATTCCGCAAAACTCACTGCTGCTTATATGGTGGTGGGCCCCGCTTAAAAAAAAATAAAAAAGAAAAAGACAAGGGACGAAAGGTCAAGAGCAAAAATATCCCGCGCTCCTTTCAAATTAAAGTACCCCATTATCTGTTCACCTGACAAGTACCAAAACGCTCCACAGATGCTTTGTCTCAAACCAATTTCAATGCCGACCGACGCCGCAAATCAACGCCGACCACCACAAAAATTCCGACAAAGGAGTTAGAGTTTTAAGTCACACCGTCCTCACCGCTCTCGAATCCAATCCGCAAAGTAGCAAAATCAATTCGTGCGTAGGCCAATATAGTAGTAGCAGTAGCTTATCAATTCAATCCTCAAATTTGAAACAACAAAAACAAGAACTGAAATCGGAAGAGAGAAATGTATTATTAAGTTGTTCGGATATGTTGCGGGCATTACAAATGAGCCATTGCTCTCAAAATCAAGAAGAAGCACAGGGACAACCCTTCTTCCAATAAGGTGGTCAGAGGTTGTAGCAATACAGAACAAAAAGATGAAGAAGACAATAAGGATTACAGTATTGCTCGGCCCATATGCATAAAAACCGATCAGATTACTTGCTTGGATGAATTGGAAAAATGTCTTCAAGAGCTAGCTAATATTGCTACTTGATTCCACACAATGTTTACAAAAGGCTTGCCTTTCTTTTTTCATTTTCTATTAACTAATATTTCTGTATTAGTTACATAATCTCTGTTCATTATGCTTTGTTTGAAATTGTAAATTTCAGCCATACCTTTATTTTTTTTATTTTGTTAATTTTTTGGGGTATTAATTTAATACTTGCACATAACTTTTCTTAGCTGTAACAATGTTAGCATGCCATATTTCGATACTTATTAGTATTAATCTCATCAAACTCTTTTTCTGAATAATCACTCAACACTTCTTTTTCTTTTTCTTCACTGTCTCCACTTGATTGAAAAGGCAATGTTAACAAAATAGATTCCAACGACATTAAAGACGAGTAATGGCAACAAAAATATCACCTGCATGTTCAAAATTTAAGCAAGATAGATAAGTGTTTTGGTCAAAGGATGACCCATGTTGAGTCAAGGGTGGGCGAGGGCCTACATTGGATTTTAATTAATTAAAATAATTTAAGTTTCATTTAATAAATTCGGGGTGGTGGAGCAGTTGGCTAACATGTTGTTCTCAAAGTTTCTAAGTTATGAACTTAGGAGTTTGAGCCTTCTCTCAACCATCATAACCCCATTATTTTTTTTATTTTCTTTTTTCATATTCAATAAATAAGAAAAATTATTTACAATTGCTTTTTGCTCTATTAGAATTTTTATGCTTTTTATTAAACCTTCAAAGCCGAATTAAACAAAACAAAAGATTAAGGCTTACGTCTTTATAGTTGTAGTATTTTCCAAAAATATGTTATATATGTAAATGTTAGTTACATACTTAACGGTTGAATTACGAATTAACCAATAAAAAAAAGAATCATAGATTTATTGAGCTAAATATGATTTAATTTTTTTAATCAAAGGGAACAAAGTATGAAACTTTAAAACGAAAATTAATTTATTGAAAATTCCTCATTTCCTTTTATTTTCTAACATAGCTAAATAATGATGTATTTTCCTTTTATTGTCAAAAGAAAAGAAGCTGATCTTTGACAAAAAAAAAAAAAAAAATTAATAAATTGAACAGTACAAGTTAAGCTCAAATAATTTTTATTCTTTTTACAACTTAGTAGTAATATTATTTGTCTCTTTTTGAGCTCTATAGGTGGGTCCGTAACAAGAAGTACAACTAAGAATCAAATCCATGTTATTGTATTTCATGTATTTGTCTGGATTTTAAAATTTTATTTGTGATTTCGGTTTACGCTAGCACAAATTCTTAAATCCATCACTGATTTTGGTCTTTATTAAATGGTTCTAATATTCACAATGTGACCACCAAAAAATTGTCAAAGAAAAGCAAATATTTGTAACTTTTTTCAACCTATACTTTCTTTTTTCAATTTTTATTTTTTTCAATCAGTATCTTAAATGTTAAGAAATTATTTTACTTACAAGTTACACAGACTGTCGATTTTGTTGTTGTTGTGGTCGGCGTTGATTTTCGGCGTCGGTCGACATTGAAATTGGTTTGAGACAAATCATCTGTGGAGCGTTTTGGTACTTGTCAGGTAAACAGATAATGGGATACTATAATTTGAAAAGAGCGCGGGATAATTTTGTTTTTTACCTTTCATCTTTTTCTTTTTTATTTTTTTTAAGCGGGGCCTACCGCCATGTAAGCAGCGGTGAACTTTGCGGAATTTCTCAACTGTGTTCGTAGAGTTTCCCATTATGAACCGAACATATTTGTAGCTCTCGTTTGCTCACCTCATCAGTCAAGTCATTCCCCGATAAAAAAAATAATACTAAATTAAACCGCCATCATTGTTATTGCAAATCTGTCCAAGTCAAGCATGCCTACGGTACGAGGGCCGGGCTCCAATTTTTTTTTTAATTTTTTAATGATTTTTTATTCATCATGCTCTATTATATTAAATTGTTTAAATACAAAATAAAATTCACACTTAAATCGATAAATTTATAATTAATTTACTAGTTGTCCAAAAAACTTAGGTTGTATTTGGTTTATTTTTTTATTTTTTATTTTTTATTTTATAGGTTTTATGTTTTAAAAATCTCAAAATAAGAAAATAAAAAATACTTTATTTTTTTTATTTTGAGATTTTCTTTATTTTAGATTAAAAATGCTCAAAACAACTTTTTGTCATTTTTTATTTCATGTATAAACCTATTTTCTGTTTTTTAAAACAAATTTTGAAAACACAAGTATCCAAATACATTTTAAGCTATTTTTTTTTGTTTTTAAAAGTACAAAATAAAAAAAAAATCAAAATTGAAAATAAAAAATAAAAACAGAAAATAAATTTAGAAAAACAAATCAAATGAAGCCTTATTTTTCAAAAAATATTTTATGACTAATTTTTTGCAAATAAAAATTACTTTTGTTAAAAAAATTGAAGAATAAAAAATACCTACGTCAGTATAGTTTGGAGAGAAGATAAATTAAAAGAAATAAAATTTTCTTACATTTTCATGTTTGATTTTTGGATTTGGAGCAAATTTAAAAATATAAATCAAGAAATCTAATTTTTTATTTTTCCCTTAATTTCTCTTATTTTTTCTTTTTTCTTCTTAAAAAACAATCAAACCATGCATCTAATTTGGCAATTTTTATATATTTTATGTGTTTTTACTAAAAAAAATAAAATAAATAAATAATATATTCAATTTGGGGAATTTTTTCTTAAAATATACTTGATAAAAAATAAAAATAGTAAAATATAATTTTTTAAAAAATAACAAAATATATTTTTCAAACCGAATAAACTTTTTCTATCTATATGAATTTTTATACTCCATTCAAATATGTTCTCACTTTTTCATTGTCTTATGTTAAATATTTTTATAAATAATTATTTGCTCTTTAAACTCTTTTTTTTTTAAATAAAATAACAAATTCTATTCTCTTTTGTTAGTTATCTATGATATTCTGGATTGGATTATACTATGGTGTTCTAGAGTGTCTTAAAATAGTCTGAAGTACTCTAGATGGTTCTAAAATTTTTTAGTATGATTTTAAATTTTTTAAAATTCTTTAGAATATTTTAAATTTTCTTTATAATATTTTAGAAACTATGAGAATTTGTTAGAAGTATTTCAAATATTTTAAAGTATGGTAAATATTAAAAATTATAATATTCTAAAATTTATGAGAATTTATAAAAAGTGTGTTAAATATTGTTGAGAATTATATAACTCTTTATAAGTATTATATCCTATATATTTTGGTATATAATTCTAAAGGCATAACACTCATTGTTGGATTAAATTAATCTTGACTATCTGTTAAGAAAGTGAAAAAAATATAAACGGGGTAGAGTTTGATTATTTATATAAAGTGTAATTTAAATTTCAATTCAAATGAGTTAATAAATAAACAATTTACAAAAAAAAAAAAACCAAAAATTGCGTATCTAATATTACATAAGTCAAAAATTTTTTTTAAACTACCATTTAGTTAAGTAACTTTAATTTTATTTTTTAAGTATTCCTTAGATGTTATCTTTAACCATCCACTATCTTAACATTTTTTTTTAAATTTTACTTAATTATAAATTATTTACTTAAATAACATTTAAAACTATATAATATTTTACAAGTATTTCAATATTTTTTATTTTAAATTTACTTGATAAAATATTTAAAATTAAAAATATACATTTACTTGAAATGAAAAAAAATTCACACCCACATCTAATGATAATTTAAACATTTGTATAATAATGTTATACTTATTTTTAATACCTAAATCCCATTGTCTGCGAGCCAATTTGTAACGCGCTAAAAATAGGGGTTTATTGCTTATTTTTGAAACAAGTCAGGTTCTAGTATCATTATCCCAAACTTTAAGGGTGTTAGGGAAATTTATCCAAAATAAAAAGTTAAATCTCACTTTGAAATTTCCCAAAATAAGAAAAAAAAAATACAAATTAACAAAAAAAAAAAAAAAAAAAGAGAAGGAAGGAATATGTATTCGATTTGATTGCGAGAAAGAAAAACCTCCATGTTCAATTCTCCCTCTGTGCCAACCTCGTAACAGCAAAAGCCATCAAAGCTTCGTTTGAAGTCACCACTTTCAACAACCAGGTCCGAGTTCTGTCTTCTGTGCATCTATGCACGTATATATATGAATTCATATTATATATAGTGTATGTGTATTGGATTTGTTCTAGATGTTCTATTTCATTTCACTTTTCTGTAGTTCTAGATCACGACTTTGTATGTTGTGGCTGGCTTGTTAGGTGAATCAAATTTCACATCAGTTGAGCAATTGTTGAAAGCCCTGTGTTTTATTATCGATCTTTTCTTGTCTCAATTTTGATTTATAGAAACTAATATTTTAATTATTTTCTGTTTGTTTTTCGCTTTTAATTTGGGAAACCGATCAGAGGAATGATGTGGGCCATTGTAAGGCGAAAAATTGCTTCTGGTGGTTCTTCTGCTTTGGTAAGCTATAATAACTACAACTTTATATACTCCATATATAATATTTATACATATATATATATATGTGTGTGTGTCTGTGTCTGTGTCTGTGTTCTATATTTGGCACGCTTTTATCTATTAGTTTGTCTATGACTCCATATGCAAGCTACTGTTTAGAATGGTGGAAGTATCAAATATGTGATTAATGAAGTGTTTGATTCAGGGCATAGGACATTCATTCGGGAGGATTCGACCTGCGGCGGTGGCATCAGCCCCGAGGGGTTATGTTCTTACTACCACAGTCAATGAGGTAGCATTTGATATTATTTGAGCTTTTTATCACTCTCAGTCTCATTTATATTTGTCATTGTACTCCCTGGCTGCTAATTGAATATGTACAGCTAATTTTGGGAGAGTAGTCCATAGTGTGGTGTTCCTTTTGATGTCTTTTTTTTAATATGTATATATTTTCCAAAAAAAGTCTTGTCATATGATCTCTTGATTGCCTACTATATGCTGGTCATTTCACTGATGACTTTGGACGATCAGACGATCTCGTAGCTTTCTCATCCACAGAATTTTAACCTTTTCTTTTTTCCAGATTATTTCACCCGAAATTTTAAGCTGCTACAGTGACAAATATTTTGGAATTTAACTATTTCTTCATCTTTTGCTGAATTTGTTAGTTGTTATAGCTTAACTTTCCTGCTGTAAATTTATAGCAATCCAAATTGGGTTCCTGTGCAAATCTAAATCTAGCAGACTCGAACTTTAAAATTGTTAAAACATCTAACTCAAAACCAAAAAATATATTTTAAAGGAAATAATATAATTGTATTTTTAACCATATTCTTTACCTTACTCCATTCTCCTTCCCCATTTCTCCCAAACAAGGAAAAATAATTAACCTCCATTTCCTTTCATTTACTTTCCCTCCCTTCCCTTCCCTTCCCTTCCCCTCCCCAAACAAAGGAGTTTCATAGAGATCTTGAAAATTTGTTACATATTCTCCTAACACAGCCGAACGGTCCCAATTTTATGAGCTGCACAACTTATTGGAATTTTTTTGATCCTGTTAGGCTATATGTCTTACCAATTTTTTCTTAAAAGGCATGTTCCAGCAAAGAGATTCACAGTTTTTCTGACAATCTACCCTAGTGATAGCTACAGTTGTCACTTATAAACTACTAGTAAACTGAAAAAATGCCTTTTCTGCTGCTATTCAACAAAACCCTTCAGTATGTTTTGTGGTTTATGTAAAAAGCCAAATTCCCATCTTTGTTCTCTCTGGTTGACTTCAGCATTTATGCAGACACTACATGTTGGAGGAGCATCAAAGTTAGTGCAACAATTTGGTCAACATGTTTACTTGGGTAATGTCACTGTAGACATTATAATGGCCCTTCTACTCCATAACTTTTCATGTGATATTAACTTATACGCGTCGATGGCTCCTTCACTGATTCCTTCATATTTGTTGCATTCACAGGGTATCCAAGTAATTCAAAGCCAGTAAAGTTAGTATTATCTCTTGCTTTTATTTATTCTTTAGGCTTGATGCTGAAATATCTGAATAAATTCTTTGTTTGCTCTGACATATTGGATTTGAGAGGGGGGACAGGTTGAAATATATCTATTTATAAAGGAACTAGCTGAAAGAAAAAAAAATGAAAAAGAAGTCGAGGAGAAATTCCAATTATTTGGCATTTTGTTATTTCTTCAATATTAGCAATTCATAGCCTTTTTGCTTGAAATTTTGTACAGGGGTGTACCATTTCTTCTAACAGATTTATGCCGATTGGGGAGCAGGTCATTTTCCTCAGAAAATGGTGCGATAGTTTGATGGTTCTTTATCATGGGAATTTTTCCTACCTTAGACAAATGTATTACTATTTAGACCTCCATGGACTCAAGTTCTCCTTTCTGCAATGAAGGTGAATTGCTTGATGCTGTTGTGCCTTTTATGGGTGAATCCATTACTGATGGCACTTTGGCGAAGTTTTTAAAGAGTATGCCATTTCTGTGTCCTATAATTTTATTTGATTGATTTTTTGCCCCCTATTGAATTCTTTTGGTGCTCATTCTCTGATAAATTGGGAGCAGAGCCTGGTGATCACGTTGAAACTGATGAACCAATTGCCCAAGTTGAAACTGACAAGGTATTTTCTTTACCGAATTACTATAACTGCGGAATATCATGATCAGAGCTAACAATGTTTAAATTCTTCAATCAGGTGACAATTGATGTTGCAAGTCCTGAAGCTGGTGTAATCCAAAAGGTAGTGTTTCAGCAGACTGTATTTTGCAAGTTCATCTTTGTTTTGCCTTCACTTTATTGAGTAAGCTGTATGTTCTAGTATGTAATGTATAGCTTTTGCATAGTTTGTAGCCAAAGAAGGCGACACTGTTGAACCAGGGACAAAAATAGCTGTCATTTCAAAGTCCGGTGAAGGTGTAACTCATGTTGCTCCATCGGAGAAGACACCTAGCAAAGCTACCTCTGAGACAACTGTTGCAGAAAAGGTCGTGGACAAGCAAGAGCCTGTGGCTGAAAGTCCTCCACCTAAGGAGGTGCGTAAGGAGAAGCCTAAAGCACCTACTCCGGCACCTTCTAAGCACACAGCGTCAGAACCTCAACTACCTCCCAAGGAAAGAGAAAGAAGAGTAAGCATTATGATCTCTGATAATTCACTGAACTGTTCTGTAGCACTGTTGTTTCAAGGTTTAAACAAACTCAATTTATTTTTGGTAGCAGAAATAGTCCTTTTTCTCTTTCTAGTTTCTGAATTTATCATGGGTTCAGGTTCCAATGACCAGACTTAGGAAACGCGTTGCAACGCGTTTGAAAGACTCTCAGAATACTTTTGCAATGCTGACTACATTCAATGAGGTTGATATGTAAGTTCCTTTAGTTATTGTTTGGATTAATATGGAACGCAAATTAAATATTGCCTCCATATATTACTTGCATGATCACTTTGTGGTACCTTATATATTCATGGAGGTTTAGGCTTTGTCTCCAATTCCGGTCTATTTTATAAAAATGCAGCGTGAAACATCATTTGCACAAGTTCATAAGAATTTCATCCTTGAGTGGATTTTGTAGAATGAAAATTAAATATTACTGCATTATATTAACTGATTGATCACTTTTGTGGCACCTTATTGATTCTTAGAGGATTAGGCTTTGTCCCCAATCCCGTTCTTTTGTGTAAAACTGCAATGCAAAACATCATTTGCGCTATTCAACAAAAATTTCTGTTTCCATAAGTGAATTTGCAATTACTCCCATATAGTTTGATATGGTTGACTATTATTTCCCCTTGCTGTGATTTGCTTATGGAATTCAGGACTAATTTGATGAAGCTTCGTTCTGAGTACAAAGATGCTTTTGTTGAGAAGCATGGAGTGAAGTTGGGACTTATGTCAGGATTTATTAAAGTATGTGTTTGGCAGTTCTGATTATTTCAAACCTCAGTTGCATGCGTTTCTACACCTTTTGTTCAATTTTCAACCACCATTGTTTTTCAGGCTGCTGTTAGTGGGCTCCAGAATCAGCCAATCATTAATGCTGTCATTGATGGGGATGACATAATTTATAGGGACTATATTGACATTAGTATTGCTGTTGGTACACCAAAGGTTAGTCATTGCTCTAGCTGATTCGGAGACCTCATGATTAAATGATGGAACATTTTGGTTTTCATTGATAATTTAACTACATTATATTATACTTTTATTGCCATTTAGTAATGAAAGGTTACTGTTTTACCTTGTTTGGCATTAATGATATGGATTTCACTATTGGTGCTAGTACATAATAGGATTATAGGGTAAACTGAGGATTATAGGGTAAACTAACTGTAAGTCCTCTGAGTATGCATTTTTAAGTAATAGAATAATGAGTGATCCTACTGAAAACAACATATGTTGTTTTGGGGCAAATAATACTTGTCTGTTCCCGACGAGAGGGGGCAACTGAGTTGGTGAAGAGGCGCCCCCACCCTAGCAAACATCAAGGGTTCGAGTTGTCTCCCCCACCCCATTCCCTAATAAAACAATTAACTGATGTTCTTCTTGCACTGTAAAAAATAATAACAGTAAATAAATTCCTCTATTCTTTCCAAAATTCAGGGGCTTGTCGTGGGTTTCTTTTTTTCTTTCTCTTCTCCTGCATGTGGAATTGAATTACACATAATTATGGCCTCAAGTTTCTGGTAGCGGTAGTGTTGGACACTTGTTTGGCCACCTTGGGTTCCTAAAATGAAGGCAGTGACAGGTTTTTATTTAGACTAGAGAAATTGGGATGGAGTTAGAAGATATTACAATGCCCAGTAAAGGACGTAGCACGGATATGTGCTATGACACTGACATGACTTACCCTGCTAAACTTTATGGCTGCTTCTTCAGGCATCCCATGTTTTCTGCATCCTATGGCATTATTGAAAATTTTTGAGGTATTTACTCCAGGAAGCAAGAATTGTAAAAGAATCTTTAGGTCTATATGGTTTTTCCTTCATGTTTCTTTTGCATTTATTGTCTAGAATTGGTGAAAATGTGTGTTTTAGTCATCTGCTAACTGAAACCCTCTGGGTCCTGTTTGTTTACATTAGTTTTGACCATATTCATTGCATAGATTCTCGTGATGTTTCTGAATATTGATCGACTCCTAAGTAGTGTATGTTATTTGGTCAAGAAATTTTACAGGTTTTAATCATAGGTTGCAGGCTGATTGCCCTCCTCTCCTGCTTTGCTAATGAAGATTTCAGACATGTTTATTATTTGATAGATTTGTCTTTTGGAATTTTTCCAGTTGTTTTCCAATTTTCATAGTTCTTTGTGATATCTGTTGCTAACCACTTAGCTGGAATGGGTGCATTACTGTGCATAAGAAGGCAATTTCTAGTTCCCATTGTAATTCCTTCTCCTTTGTTTTCTTCTCTTGCTGATCATGAACTCCCTTTAAGTCTCTCTCTCCCCTCCTCCTCCTCCTCTTCCTCCTCCTCTCCCACCCCCCTAAAAAAATAAAGATGAAAAAGTAAAACACAACCAATCCCTTGTGAATCTTCAATTTTCTTACATTATGTATGCTTTTTTATGCCGTGATGTATATTTTAACACCGTACCTGTTCTGTGGATAATTCTCGTTATTGGCAGCTTTTAATTTTTCTGGATTAACCTCTTTAGCCCTGTCTTTTTTGCTATGTCTCTTCTTAAAGGGACTTGTTGTTCCTGTTATCCGCAATGCGGATACAATGAACTTTGCTGAAATAGAGAAAGCAATCAACACCCTTGCAAAGAAGGCTAATGATGGTACGATATCAATTGATGAGATGGCTGGAGGCTCATTCACTATATCCAATGGTGGCGTCTATGGAAGCCTCCTAAGTACTCCAATTATTAACCCTCCACAGGTAAGAGTGTGTTTCCTGATAATTTGAGGGCCTTGTGTATACATACAATGACCTCACATATCTGAAAATTTATCTGATTGGCTAGCTATTTTTAATAACTGAAGGCAGAGCTGGTTCCCAATCCACCTGCCTGGACATGTGCGACATTATTATCTGATCCAGATCCACATTCTGTTCAACTTGTTAGTGGGAAAAACCAGAATTCGGAAATGGTTTTAGAAATGTTAAACTGCTACCATGTTTTGTTACACAAAAAGTCTAATGTATATGGTGTTGACATATGAAGCACACGGTATTGATATATGAAGCATGAATACTTTAAAATGGATGCTATATCCATGTCAGACATGGAGTGGACATGCCACATGGCATATCTAATTATTTTTATTATTTTTTTAATTTAAACATGTGATTGAGAAAAACCTATGTTTGAGTAGCTAAGGCCTTGGACTTAACATAACATTAGTCTCAAATTAGTTGGGATCAGCTGCATGAATCTTTTCCTCAAAAATCATAAAATTTTATCCCATATTTAGATACGTTTCATATGTTGAGCTCTCTATTGAATGAGTTTCTTGTGTATGTTATATTAATATACAATTGTACATAGCTAATAAAGATCTACTTTTTCCATATCCTCATTTTTTAATGTCCATATCCATGGCAGCACAATCATTTAGAGTCAAGGAAAGAATCTAAATCATTACAGACATGCATGCTGGTGTAGAAGACACCATAAGATAATAGTCGTTGGTACCTGGCCTGGTTCTCTTGGTGGTGCATTTCTAGCATGTTGCATTATGATTCCAACTATGCAACCCTTCAATTGCTTTTGTGAGCAACATCTCATGTCCCACATTGCCTATATGATGGCTTTACTTCTCATATAAAAAAGCCTGACAATCTTCTCCTTGTAACTTAAGCACCATTTGGTGTGTCAAAAAACACAAAAAAACTATGAAAATTTCTAAAAGTTATTTACTTTTTTATCTCATTGCACGAATTACGAACCCACAACTTGTCTCACTTTATTTCATTTTTTATCACTCCAAATACACCCTTAGTTTTTAGGGTTGTTAGGTCCACGGTTTCTTTCTAACATGGTATCAAAGTATTTTCTCTTTTGGCTTTTCACTGGGGCCTCGCATCACTCCATCCTTCGCATGAGGAGGTGCTGTGGTGAAGTCCTATGCCCCACTTTATGTTGCCTATATCATAGTTTTACTCTTCGTATAACAAACCTTGAACAACCCTAACCTTAAAACCCAGTTTTTAAGGGTTGAGTTAGGTCCATGGTATCTTTTCTAACAGCTTTGTTGCTTTAACATATTATATTTTTCATTTCAATGAAGGAGCTTCATGAATTACCTTTTGTTTTGTTTCCATATTTTTGCAGTCGGCTATTCTAGGAATGCATTCGATAGTGAACCGTGCAATGGTAGTCGGGGGAGAAATTATTCCAAGGCCAATGATGTACATTGCACTAACCTACGACCATAGGCTGATTGATGGAAGAGAGGCAGTCTTCTTTCTGCGTCGCATCAAAGATGTTGTGGAAGACCCACGGAGGCTCCTTCTTGACATATAAAGACAGCGAAAACGAATTCGCAATTTCTTCTTTGCTGGTGTACTAGTAAACCAATAAGTTTGGTTTTGCTGTGGTGGAATAATATTCATTTCTAGAATTTTTGGGGTTAAGTTTTCCCTATCATCTTGTTTTTCAATTGTTGAACAACAAGTGACTCGCAAATCCGGAAGTTTTTAAAACTTTGCGGATTTCCTGTTAGTGTTTTGACTTACATGGAAGTAGCCCCGGACTAAAAACCTACCGTTTTCAGTTTGTTTAAATCTGGAAGCGAGATACCTTTAGTGAAATATGTATCATTTTGATTATTGTTTTTGATTCATTGTATACTTTGACAAAGAAAAATTGATGCTTTATCACTACCATTTATCAAGTTCTCTCAACACAGGATTTGATCGAAATCAAAGGCCGATTTTGAAGTGAAACGTTGCATCCAGCCGTAATCGAAAACAAGATTTTAATAGGTTTTTTTTTTGTTCTGTGTTTGAATTAAACCTTGCAATGCGAGGCTTGCACACTTCTGTTTTTTTATTTTTTTTCCAGTTATGTTTTGAGTCCAAGGATTTATCAAGATGAGTTTTCTTATATACCCCAAATTTTATGATTGTGAAAATACACATATATATTTGACAAACATCTTTTCATTTTTTTTTTTTTATAATTTTCTAATCCAATCAAAAAAAATAATAATTTTCATGTTTTTCGTCGGTTTTTTGGGTCTACAAATCGATAAGTTCCGAACATAATATATGAGATTTCAGAACGTTTCCCATTTCTTTCTTTTTATTTTTTCCAGGGCTGGCAGATCATTAATCTTTAATAAATGAATAGGGTAAGTTACTCCAACCTTCATTCGAACCTTGTCTGAATTTTAAAAAGACAAAATGGGCGAAGTTTGATGAAGTTCTAATGATCCGCCCTGCTAGCCGAAATCAACTATTTTCAATTGAGGTTTAAGATGAGCAGAAGGAGAACCAAATCAAACATAACTGCAGTACAAAAAAGGAGAATCCAACCTGTGATACAAGCACATTTGCAGTACCAAATAATAATAATAATAATAAAGTAACAAAGGAAAACCTGCCAATTGTATGAGAAAGCATTCACAAGTTGACATATCAAGCTTGCTCCCCCTTGACATTTGATCAGTACTTTTTGAAATGCAAAAGCAGCAAAATATGGTGGCATCCACATTTGACAATACCCAGAATTAGAAACATGTATTTGGCATAACACGAACTCCATAAAAATCACATCAGGTGACCATCTTCTCATAACGATTGAGAAAAGGATTGGTCTATATAGCCGCATTTAAGTTCATCGAAACAAAAGTTAAAACAGAGGAACCAATCGGAAAGTCCATAAAGCTTGCTTGTGAGTACAGGAATTAAGAAGGCTTGTAGTATTTTGTGGGAACAAAAGGCATTTTCGTGACATTTCCATCATACGACTTCCCACGAACAACAATCTTAACTTTGGTGCCTGCTTTATGGGATCCAGATTTCACATAACCCATTGCTATGTTCTTCTTGAGGCAGGGGCTGAATCCGCCACTGGTGACTTCCCCAATGCTGGTCCCTTTATCATCCTGAATCTCACTGTGGCTTCTGGCAGGTGGGCCCGAAGAGAAAAGTCCGACACGCCTGATTGATGGGCCCTCTTCGATTTGCTTGAGGATCACCTGGGCACCGAGAAACCCACCCTCAGCCCTTCTCCTCTTCCCTATGGCCCAGGTGAGTCCTGCTTCTACAGGTGTTATGTGCTGTTCCATGTCATTACCATACAAACAAAGCCCAGCTTCAAGCCTGAGACTGTCTCTAGCGCCCAGCCCTGTCAGCCTTACCTTCCCTTCAGATTTCTCTAAGATTGCTTTGGCAAGATCTACCGCATTCTCTGAAGGAACTGAGATTTCAAATCCGTCTTCACCTGTGTATCTGAAAGTCTCGCGCAAAGTCACAGCGAATCAATTAACGTTCACAGCTTACTTCGAAAGAGGAGATGGGGGAATTAGAAAAACTAAAGTATCATTTGGTATATCTATTTTGAGTTCATTTTTCATTTTATATTTTTTGAAAACAAGGAAAACAATTCAAAACACATTTGGTTACTTGTGTTTTCAAAATCTATTTTAAAAAATAGATAATGGGTCTATGCATGAAATGTAAAATGACAAAAAGTTGTTTTAAACGTTTTTAACTCAAAATAAGAAAAATCTCAAAAAATGAAAAACAGAAATGCCAAACTAAATACGTTTTCTGTTTTCCTTATTTTGAGATTTTCAAAACATAAAACACAAAAAATAAAAAATAGAAAATAAAAATAGAAAACAAAAAATAGAAATAAAAACCAAATGCCACCTAAATAACATAAATTCTGAG
>JAVXUM010000030.1:22872180-22882307 GCA_035590655.1 Pouteria glomerata
CCCCCCCCCCCCCGGGTGAAGATCAACACCTTCAAGCATTGGTAGTTCCTTTCCATCAATTTGTTTCACTAATTCAAAGCTGAATAAAATAAACAAAGCATATTAAATGTGCAGAAATATCATGGGCTGCAACTTGCCAGCAATGCAAAATACAGATTCTAAGTTCATTAAGACAACATTCAGCAACCAAGATTTAGAGAAATACCGCTTGTATGTATCCCTTGCACGCTGAATTCCATCCTTCTGAAGAATGAAGTTTATTACAGCAGAAGACAGGGAAAATCCATTATCACTACCGCCATCTTTAGCTAATAAAACAAGGGAAAGCTCCACCAGCTTCTCGAAATAATATCTTTGATTTGAGAAAAATTTTAGTGCCTGCATGAAGAATAAACAAACGCTGATGGGCTTCACAAACAAATGCTCAATCATCTAGTTATTTGTACAATACAGAAGGAGAGGAAAAATAAGCATGAGAATGTAAGATTACACTGGTAGGGCTAGAAAAGAATAACGTGACAACTAAACGACCTCAACAAAGCAAACAAGAACTTACTAACATACAAAACAGGGAAAATGATTATGGGAAATGGAGCAATGAGCTCCCGTCACTGCATTTTTTGGAGGAGAAGAAAATTGAAATTTGGTTGACAGAATACCTAAGCTTTGAAATGAAACAAAAATCGGGTCTCACTGGGTGTAGCAATTGTCTCGTGTCATGTTCATGTTCTCTCAATAATTTCGTGCCCATATCGTGTTATCGTGTCATGCCTAATATTTGCCATCCCTGGTCTCAGACAGGAAACACAATGGAAACTCCAACAATTTGTAAACCTCCGTGTGCAGTTTAGCTCATGAACCCCAATCACGTACGATTTGGCCAGCAACACAGATTTCCCATCCAGGTGAGGCCAAATATATAGGCCTGATTAATGTTGCAGTAACTAGTTCAAATTCAAATTGTTCGCATGACAGACATGCAAGATCCACTTCATAAATCTTTTCATTTTTTCCCCAATTTTAATTGGTAAAACAGACGAAATCGACCTTTAAAAAAAAAAAAAAACAGATGAAGCCTGTCCCGCAGGGTTGAAATTGTGATTAAGTCAGCTGCTGGAATATTTGGAAAGAAGGAAGCGCAAGCTTTTATTTTGTGACAAGGATTAAACATTTAAACCATATTGCTCCTAACTACATACCCATAAATAATAATAATAATAATAATAACAATAACAACAACAACAACAATTACAAGAATAAAAAGATTAAACATGCGTGTGCAAGGATCTCTCCACTTGCACAGGATGGACTAATTGCCACTTGTTTTAAAGTTCGGCATATGCGGCCTACCAGAAAAAGGGTTAAGAATTCACCCATGAGAGAAAAACAATTAATACCTTCACTGTATAGTTTAATATTCAGACTTCTATGCAAATCAATTACCAATTATGAGAAAATTAAGTCATGACACAAGCAAAGTGCAAAGTATGAGAGTATAGTTTTTATACCATAAGCCACAAGCTCTCAGTCTTCCAAACAGCCATTTCTGTAAGAACATTTTTCACGAGTTCAAAGACAGGCAATAGATCAGCTTTGCTTGGAGAACCAGATCTCTCTGTAACACATCTCATCTCTGTTGAAAGCCTCAGGACCCACAAATTCACTGCATCTGAAAGTTTTCCATTACACAGTCTTTCAGCCAGCTTTCTAGCTTCCTCCACTTTCCCCAGTTGCAAGTGAAATAAAACATGTTGGCAAGCAAGATCTTCTGCAATGCAACCCAAAATCTCTGCCCTTTCATATACCATCAGAATACGTGAAATAAGATCTACCGTTTGATCAGACAGGCTGCAGCCCCCAGAATTTTGTGTTACTCCATCTTTATGAACTAAAGCCTCCCTCAAAAACCTTATATAGAGGCTAAACATCACGGATGAAGGCACAACATTTATAGCCTCTTCATAAACCTAAAGGAAGCAGATAATCAAAAGGTTATATGCCAGCAAAAAGAAAAATATTTGGAATCAAGTTTTAGCACCACCAAGCATGTTTCCCCGATGTTGTTGGCATTCAACAGCAGAACAGACAGAATCTTGTTAAAAGCACTAGGCAAATAATACAAATGTCAAAAGAGCAAAATGAATAGGCCTTGTGAATCAAGAAGTAGGGCATGAAACTCAAAATGGTTGTTCAAGGGCTCTAGTAGGGAGGGAATTCAGGAAATGGCACTTAATGTGATTGTTCACAGGATCTCTGAAGTCCGAACTTTAATAGATGATATAAACAAGCATTGATGGCTCAAAAAACTTCTTACTTCAGACAACCTCTTAAATAGCAAAATTTAAGGGCACCTCTTCCTTTCTAACTTCCGACATGCAACGAATGCATTAATCAATTGTGTGAGCAATCTCTTGTAGCGGAAAAAACAAAATGTGCCAAAAAAAGATGTCGCCATTAAGAAAAGCAACAAGGACAAAGCTAGAATTTTTGGTTAGGTAGGCCAAATTTTTTTTCTTAGGTTAAATTTATCTCTAGAAAAAAATTATAATTAATATTATAAATTATATCTAGGTAATAAAAAATAAATTAATATATATGTGCAGATGAACTTTTAAATTTTGGATTATATACAATAATTGAAAAAAATAGTTAATTTTTAAGAAGGCTGGTCCATAGCTTAAATTTTTTTTAATCCAAAAATTTATATGTACCAGTACTGGTGTTTTCCTAACCAAGGTCAACTATTTTTTAAAATTTTGGGGGGGAGTTATAATATAAATTTTTTGTAACTAAAAATTTATATGTATGGGCAGTATTTTTCAAAATTTAGGAGGCTCATGGCCCTTTTTGGCCCTAAGGGAGTTTCGTCCCGAGAAGCAATCATACTTGGAATCTAAGGATTTCCAGACAAAAGTGCAGACACACCTATCAATATTAAGACTGATCAAGGTTGAACTCAATCAACCACTTCATATCATATTATACCTGAATTGCCTTGTCAAACTTAGACATTATGATTTCCGTACCCATCTCCCGTGTGCTTTTAGAATCAGTAGTTTTAAGTCTTGCAAGCCAGTCCCAATATTCTGGTTCTTTTGAAAAATATTTTTTCATGTCTTCCAGTATCTCTTTTCGCATTTCTTCCGAATGATCTAAGTCTGCTGCTTCCAGTATCTCAATAAAATGCGTTCTAAGGCTGAAATTTGCAGGGAGGGCTTCAACTGCACTGCTATAAACAGTTTGAAGAATGCTCAAACCCTGCTCCCTGAACAAATCTAATTTCTTCTTGGATTCTCCATTTTGGACATCTGATGCCTCATCATTTTCTTTTTTCTTATCCAGAGCCATAAATAAGTCTTTGTTTTCATCTCTCCATTGTTTCTCATCAACATCTTCATGGTCGTGAAAAAGTGTTTCCCCAACTTCTCCAAGAGCAACCTTCCTTGCCTTTAACTTATTAAGGTACGTGAGTTCCATACGAAGATACTCCGCCCAAAGATCCTCTGAACTCGGGCAAGCTCTCAAACCACTATGCATGAGAGCACGAGCAGCTGTGATATTTAAGTTCTGGTCAAACTCCCATGCAGCAGCATATATCCAGACCCCTGGCACTTTGGGATGAAATCTAATCACCTGAGCCAGGACCTGCAAAAAGCTAAGAAGTCATAAATATTCAAAACTGAGTTGGAATCATCACAAATCAACTAACCCCTATAGATGCAACTGAGTATTTCAAAACCAAAATTATAACAATGAATGATAACGTTGAGCAATATTCAGGGTTATGCATTAAACTCAAATAACAGCACGATAAATTTAATTCAAATTTTAAGATAACTTTCAAGAGTTAAAATTGAACAAAACTTAATCCTGAATGCTAAAAAATTATAAAACAACTAGTTAAATTCTTAAGTATAGTCTATAAAGCATATTTCTCCGTTATATACTCTGCCGATTCGCATTGACAGGTTTCAGTTTTCCTTTTCTCATTTTCACCATCATCTTTCAATTGACCGACGGAACATATAAAGCCTAAAAATCAGTATAAAAATAAGCTTAACCGAGTAAATAAGTTTACTTTAATTACCAAAAGCAATACACAAGTGTCTCTACACATTTAATATAATGCTTATTATGTATGCATACCTTCTTCATCCGTCCATTCCTCCGTTCCCTACAGAACTCCAGATACTGAAGCCAGAGCTCAATATCGCCGTTAAACTTATTCGTTGCCAGTCGATAAATCTCTAGAATCCTCAAAACGCCTGCGAAATCGGAAACCGATTTCTTCATCTTCTTGTTGCCTTGCTTCTTCAGCTCCCGGGCCACGGCCTTCTTGCGGAGAAGACGAAGCGCGTCCAGCTGCTTCTCGTAATCGATATAGGCGAGGAAATCCTGCTTGAGAGGGCTGGGACGCTTGAGTCTGTACTCGAACTTCCTTCTCTGCTTCACGATCTCCGCAATCTCGCGGCGCGAGAAGAGGCCTCGACGCTCGAGGTCGTCGAGCTCATTAAGCATGCGCTCGAGCTTGTACTGCACCACGTCCGCCATTGTTGTCTTCTCTGAGCGAGAGTTCCCTCGGCGGATCCGGCTTCCCCCACAGAGAGAGAGAGCAGTAGGGTTTTTGGGTCCGCAAAGGATTTCTAGTGATTTAGGGCTTATAAGTGATTCAAGGCCCAGCCCATCTGTGAAAATGGGTCGAACTTCGGACCTTTCGGAAGAAGACTTGAATTTTGACGGGGTGAACTATTGTTTCAGGCCGAATTCCAACACCTTAAATAAAATAAATTAATTTTGGTCGAATAAAAGTTGACTCTCAGTTCAATTTACCACAATTGATTTCATTGTATATGATCCAATGGCAAAAAAAAATATTAATGAAATTACACGTGACTAAGCCATATTAATTCTTTTTAATTATTCATTAGTAAAGTGCTAGCACTTCATCGTCCTCTTCCGTCGTAATGAGCTTTTTCATTCCACAAAAATTGCACCAGGGGATAATGAAAATTTCATATGTGATGTCCAAGGTCGCAAATAAGTTGTACCCAATCCAATATTTGGATGCTCAAACTCATTTGTTAAAATTTTTTATGTTTAACGTATTTGAAATATTATACTCAAACTTATTTATTAAGATTTTTAATAAAGTAAATTTTGTATTCAAGTTTGATTCGCCAGTCCATAAGTTACTTTCACTCAATTATAATGAACTAATTTATAATAAATGAGTCTCCTTACAAGTTGCTATCGAGTCTACTAATGAACTCTTATTAAATTTGTGGGGCTTTTTTATTAAACTTGTTCATGTACATATTAATCAGCAAATTTAACAAACAAATTACCAATTTTAATTTAATGAATAATTGTTAAATTAATATATTTAATTTTAATTTTTTAACATTTTTTCATGAATAGTAAAAAAGAGTATTCTCGAATTTGTTCAAGATTGTTTGAAAAAAAATTATTCACAAATTATAAAGCAAGTTTGTTCATAAAATTTTAAATAAAAATGTTAACAAACAATAAACAAATTTATTTACAAGTATTTTTATGAGACTGAGATAAGTTATAAATAACCATTATTAGTAAACATTTATTTAAACAGTCTATTTATAAATAATAAATGAATTTATTTGTAAGACTTATAGATTTAATTTTATCTAAATTTAACTCATTTATTCATTAAATTTAAAAAATGCATTCCAGTTTATTCCTTTACCTTATCAAATACATAAAAACGAGATATTGATGAACTCGTTTGTGAGCAAGTAATGAGTTGGTAATAAGCATAACTTGGTTGTCCTTACGTGGTCTTGCATCCATATTTTTGTGTTGACCAATTAACCACCCACGAACTCATCCCATGGGCAAATTGTACCCCTGGGTTAATACATCTGCATCAAGATTGTGAAGGCCATTTTTCTACCTTTGCAACATCTAACAATGTATGGATTTTTTTAACTAGTAAATTGATGAAATTATTAATTAATTAAATTTACTTGTAACAATTTTGATATACTAGAGATATTTGTTTTTCACTTGTAGTTAAGTTCTACTCCTTGAGGTTGGTATATTTTTATTTTGCTTCTTTAATATGTGTAATATTATTTTTATATTATACATGCAATTATTATTTTTTTTTTTTGATGTTACCCCTTGTACGAAAATCTTGTATTGATTTATTTTTAAGATAGATTTTGAAATTCAACATCGTCAAATTTGTATTGATTTATTCTTTCTTTTTATAATTATGCAATCGACTTACATTAGCCAATTTTTTCTTTTTTTTTTTTTTGGGTAATTGCATTAGCCAATTTTGATAAATTTCAGATATATTACTGTTTTCTATTTTAGTTATGAGAAGAGTTTACGTCATTTTATTATATATACGTATTGTAGTCTTGGGCAATGGCATGTTTGATTTAATAAATTTAATAATTTTGACAATCGGAATCGATTCTGGAGAATTTCAAATTTCCTGTCTAAGATTTGCATTCTGTTAATATAAGAAAGCGTTTGAAAACAAAAAAAAAAAAAACACAAAAATTTATTAAAAGTTGCATTGTTATAGTAATTATGTGTTTGCTGAAATCATAATTTTTATCACTTTTTTTCTTTATTATAATAATTTAATATAACAGTGGGTCTCACTTTTCTGTTCTACTACAATAAAAAAACTTTACCAAACACACAAAATTTGTCACTTTTTTAATTTACTATAGTAACAATTTTACTAAATACCTAAAAGTTACTATAAATTATATTTTTATTCACCAAATATATCAAAAATTATAACTAATAATTTTTGATAAAAAAATATTTAAAATTTCACATTTTTGCGGTCGCCAAACGTCCGTTAAAAATATGCAACTAGCTAGCCTTAACTTAAATCATATCGAGCCATTTCCATTTTTCGCCATGCGCCAACAGCCCAAGTGCAAACACCCATTCGGTGTATGGGTTTGTAGCTTGGATTTGTTAAATTTGTGAAGGGGAATAAATGTGAAGAGACCCCACGAGAGAGAGAGAGAGAGCGCGAAATTAATAGAAAATTTTAATTCTTTTGGGGTGAGGAATTTCAGAAAAATGATCAAGTAGAAAAATTAATAAAAAAATATTTATAAAAAAATTATAATTTTTCATTTGATTACTCTTTATATACACAAGTAATTAATCTCATTTTTCTTTTAATTTCTTTTCCTTTTACAAATCCTCGATTAAAAGATAATAATAAGAGGCGGCTGCCACTCACCGCTGAGTAGTTCAGTAGAATAGAGATCGAGTTTAAGACTTGGGTGATATACTTAGGTCATAAGTTTGATTCGTCGCTTAAATACCCAGGTTTCAAGTAAAGGCCGTTGGTGGTGGGTTCTGCCGCTTAAACTTCTCCGGAGTTTACCCGGTGCACACCCGAAAGATAGTGGATGCGGTTCCCGTTACCCAAAAAAAAAAAAAAAAAAGTAAAAATAAAAAATAAGAGGCAGCTGCCAGTCCAGTTGATGTCATCCCACTCTGTTTGTTTAAAGTGTAGTCACACAACAGCAAGAGAAAGAAGAATCAAAAGCTCATAACTAAGTTCATAATTATTAAGCACTTGCATGACCAAATAAGGAAACACGGTGACCATGAAAGAGTTGCAAAAGCACACACATTAACATAGGAGATTAAGATAAAGCTGCAAACCCCGCAATCAAACTCAAGGCACTCCTCCAGCTCCAACACCAGCTGATACAGTAGTAGTACCACTGACATCTCCACCACCACCCCCACCTCTGTGGCCTCCAAAACCAGAGTTAACACTCCCTTCAGTACCGCCGGCACCGAACCCTAAACCACCGCCGGCACCACCGCCCAAGCCTGCACCTGGGATGTGACCGAACCCTACACCGGGACCAACACCACCGGCGCCGCCGCCTAGTGCACCGCCATAGCGTGGGAAGTGGTGCCAGAATTTCTGGTCTAAATCATCTGCAGTACCCTTCTCCATTTCGAGTCTCCTGGCATTGAAAGCGCAACAAATGGCACAGAGCAGCACCAAACGAAGAAACTTGGCAGCCATTGTCTAGCGTAAGGATTCGATGTGTGATGAAAAATGGAGTTGTCATCAGAAGATCGAATATATATATATATATATACAAGCTCCTACGGATGAAAGAGGCAGTTGGGCAGTTTTTAAGTAGTAAGTACACTTCTCCTCTCATCGACGGTGCATGTTTTAGATGCACGGTTATGGTTATGCCTGTTTGATGATCTACCTAATTATTGTATGCGGATAGACCTTTCAATTGGCAATGCAGGATTTAGTTTGCTTTCTACCCTATGGTGTGTTTGGAGTTACGATTTTGTGAGATAAGAAAAGAAAAGGAGGGGAAAAGTAAAAATAAAAAAAAAAAATAGAGGGAAGAAAACATAAATTTCAAAAACACTTTTGTATTTAAATGGTTCCAAAAATATAATAAAATAAGAGATATTCATTAATTAATTAATTTTTTAATTTGATTATTTTTAATTTCTCAAATTTCAAGTGATTTTTCTTTTATTTTTTATTACAAACCAAATATGAGAATTGATCTTAAATTCCTATTTCTTTTCTTTTCCTTTGATAAATTCTTAGATCAAATACATTTTTAGAATTATTTGAAAAGTTAGAATAAATTTCTTGATCTCCTATTGAAATTTATTTTCAAAAAATAAAAGATGCACCTCATCGCAATCGCCATTCTAAGTTGTCAAACAAATAAATAAATAATTAATTAAATTTTTATTGTATTCATCGAAAAATTATGACAAGTGTCGTCTGCAGATACCTTTATAATTATAAAAGTAAGAGTAGATAAAATTTATGAGAAGAAGTTATTAGAATAATATAGGATATTTTACTAGTACATAAGGAGTTTTAACGATTGCTTTCGACGGTTGCCAAAAGTATAAAAATGATTGCTCATAAATTTTTGCAACGGTTTAATGACCATCAATGTGGGGTCAAAATTTTTTCATCGTTAAAAATTGTTAGTGACTATCATGGTGGTCGTTAATGTATTTGCAACAAAATTTGCAACTGCTAGTAATTTGGTCATTCGATCTTTAGCAACTGCTTAAATCGGTCACTAATAATATAGATGTGTTCATTAGTTATTTACACACCAATTCCCATCATGTGGCAGGCTAACATTAGCAACGGCTCTTTAACATTAGCAATCACCGGAGGCAATCGCTATAGTTCTTTTTAAAATTATTTTTTCTAAAATATTCTTTAATTCTTTCACGTTAGTGATCACTTGTGACCATCGCAATAAAATTTACAATTTTTTCAAAAGAATTTTGTTATTTTTTAATTATTTTAATTGCTTATTTATAATTTTTTAAATTCATTTATTATTTATAATATTTATTTGTAAATATTTATCTCAAAATTAATAAAATTTTGTTATAATTTAAATTGCACATATAACAAAAAATTATTTAAATTAAATAAAAGAAAAATATTCATTAGTTGGCTCATCATTTGAAAATTATAAATTTATAGAAATTAATTTTAATTAAAACTTAATTAATATCACATAGTATTATTTTCTGCTATATTTTTCTGATTTAATAATAATATTTTCTTTTAACCATTTACAAATTTACTATGAATATTAAAATCTCAATTTCCCTCTCAATCATTCATTTGGTTAAAAAGAAAAATAGAGGTTGGGTGAGGGAACTCAACAGACAGAAATGAGAAAATTTGAAAGCCCGCAAACAAGAGAATTTGAGTAATTAATGTAGCTGATGTACAATGATTATTGTTTTTCTCTGCTTAATTAAACTCAATAATAAGCCTTTTCTTTTAGGGAACTCAATCTCGAACTTGGTCCACACAACTCACTTGCATTATTTTATATATATATTTTTTAAAAATTGTCATTATTTGTAAAAAATTTTCTATATTATTATTGCTTTTTAATTAATTAATATCGTGAAATTCCCAAACCAAGCAATCAACCCCAAGCAATAAATAATACCAGGGAATGGAGGAAACCCTATCACAGGGAGAAAAACCTCTTATTGATGAATCCCTACTATCAACGGGTTACAAGATTCTACTAAGACTCTCTGCGAATCACTCGTACGAATCTTTT
>JAVXUM010000030.1:22937747-22947870 GCA_035590655.1 Pouteria glomerata
ATTGTGAAACAACATAGATTTCAACATGTTACTCGTGTGTCATAAAGTGTGTATATATATAAATTCTAATGGTCCCAAAAAATGAAACTTGATTTAATCCTTAAGAAAAAAAACTAAAATTGGACCAGAATGGCAGGGATGGAACAAAAGATTGAGTAAGTGAATAATTCTAATTGATAGCTCAAGTGATAATACCTTGAGTTTACTTCTCAGTAGTTACTAGTTCGAGTCTCTTCAAAATCACTGAATGACTTATTCAATCGTTAATTCTAAAATTCCAGTTATTAGTCGAGATGTGTACAAATTGATTTAGATACCCTACGTATTAAAAAAAAAAAAATCAGTGAGTGAGTGAAAAATAATTGAGACCTCTTTCTTAATATGAAGTATTTCTTATTATAACTAATTGAAGGGATTTAAATTAATGGATTTAGACTAAAAAGAAAATCTCTCAAGAATGGGAGTCTAGATCTCTAAAGAATATATATATATATATATTCTAATGATCCAAAAAGTGAAACTTGATTTAATCCTTAAGAAGAAGAACTAAAATTAGACCAAAATGGCAGAATAGAGCAAATTGAGTGGGTAAATAACCTTAATTGATAGCTCAAGTAGTAATACCTTAAGTTTATTTTTCAGTGGTCACTAGTTCAAATCTCCTCAAGATTATTGAATGACTTATCCAATCGTTAATTCTAAGATCTCAATGTTTAGTCGAGGTGCGTGTAAATTGGTCTGGATACCCTACGAACAAAAAAAAAGAGTGAGTGAATGAAAAATAATTGAGACCTAAAACTTTCTTAATAAGAAGTATTTCTTATTATGACTAATGGAAGGGACTTAAACAAATGGACTCAGACTAAAAAGAAAATCTCTTAAGAATAAGGGTTTGGATCTCCTTAGGTGCCGTGGAGTTAACAACCAAAAAAGTTTTCCAGTGGTCCTGAGGTGATTTGAACTAGTGACCATCGAAGAGAAAATTTAAAATTTTACTAGTTGAGCTACCTTTCAGGATTGGATCTCCCATTAAGTAATTAGGGTTCCAATCCTTTTCATATGTATATAAAATAATTTTTTGCTTACTTGGCTCTCAAGGTGTCAATAAATAAATTTCACGTATCCTTTAAGGACCATTGAGCCTAATAGACTAGGTGTTAGAGATTATAAAAATAAATAATTACTTATTTTTCATTATTCTATGCCACATCTCTAAATTTTTTCATTCTCTAAGGCTACGTTTGTTTCTTGGATAAAACCACGGGATTAATACTCCCAATTCATGGGTCCCACAAAACCAGCATTTGTTATGCTGGTTTGTTGTCCGGATGACACACCGGATGGGATTTGTTGTTCAGATTTCAGACAGATGACTTATCTCGTAGAGATGGTGGTATTATTAATACCCCACATTCGAATTTGTTTTCTACCAAAATCTAAAGATTTATAATTATTTTCTTTCACATCACATATCAAATCAAATTTTTTGTCCCATTTTATATCCCACCAACTAAACACTAAAAAAATAATCTCATATAAAAAATTAATCCCATCTTTTATCCAATCCGATATATTATCTCATGGTATTACTTATCCCCCATCATCCAATCTCCCAAACAAACACAGCCTAAAGGTATATTTGACTAAAGGAATTGGATAATGGGGTATATGTAATAGTATATGATAATATATGAAATTGGATATAACATAAAATTAAGTTTTTGATATTTAATTGTTAGGTTATAAAGTGAGATAAAAAAATATAATTTGACATAAGATATGATAAAAAATAATTATAAATTTTTAGACTTTATTAAGAAATAAATCTGGAGGTAAGGGATAGGGATGTAAACAGATAGAGTACTTGCCCAATTAACAATTACTATTACCAAACTTATTTATTTTTTTAGTTAGAATTCCAAATTCGTCTCGTCTCAAACGCCATTAAGCATAGTTGGATAGATAATGTAAAACTAGCTTTGACAACTCCGTCAACAAATAGATTATATCTACAATAGTGAAAAGCAACAATTACAAGGACACATACACGCCAAGATTAATTAATGAAATATTTCAATATCCAACTTCAAATAGGTCACAGTGATGAATCAATGATATAAATATAGTAACAAGATTTCAAAAGAAAAATAATAATATTAAGGAAGGGGGAAGAAGTTCCACTACCAAATCTACATATTATAAATCAAAGCAACATTACTTACTAATATAACAGATCGAAATTAATCTAGGTCCAAGAAAACCAAACATGCTTAATATCATTGTTGCTACAACTGAGATGAAGAACTTATTCTATCGATTGTAGAGTACACCAAGGAAAGAAATGTTTGATTTTGTTTGCGGCTAGCAACAACAATGATAAGATCAAAATATCACCTAAAACAAAAGTCACGACAAAATTTCATAAGTAACCCTACGCCCAAGAATTGAAACAATTTTATTTTATGGATAAAACTGTAATTATATAAATATATATTATAGCATGTTATATTAAATGGGTACTTAGCAGGTACCATATGAATACTAAGTATCAAGTACCCTATAAGTGTAAACAGATATCAAATACTTAACAGACAAACCTTATACCCACACAGATATTAAATTTTAATAAGTTTGGTAGGTTAAATCGAGTACTCTCTTGTACCTGTCTTATTAACATTCTTAATAGGGGATATATCATCCCATCTCCCATGGGATATCATATCCTCATTTTGGGAAATATAAAGTCCAATCCTATTTTGGGGAATCATATTCATTTAGTCTCATTTACCAATTCATTGTTGCATAATAAATCATCCAAACTACAATAATAAATTCAAAAAAAATTAACTAAAAATTCATCAATAGTTTCTATTTACCGATTTATTAACGGTTCATGCTTAACATAGTTGAACTAAATCACTCAGTAGAACTTCAAAAAAAATTGTCACTTAAAAAAAAAATGGTAGAATGATCAATACCTAAAAATCATTCAAGTATACAACTGATGATTGAATTAAAAAATAAACAATTACCTATTATCTTCAACATTCCCATAATTCAACAATTAGCTCGTTGAATAAAAAAAAAATTAGGATAAACATAGATTTGGACATAATTAGGAAAATCTAAAAATTTCAAATCTATTCGAGAAATAAAGAGAGGGCGAGGCCCAAATCTGGAAAGAAAAAAAAAAAAGGAGTAGAACAAAAGAAAATGAATAAATGTCATCACAAGACCCAATGGATAGCAACATGAACCAACGAGAAAACTTAGCAAGAGAAGAAGAGGGAAAAACAACAATAAGAACAACCTTCTCACAAGAGAAAAGAAGAAGAATAAGAGGAGGAAGCACAGCAATAAAAAAAACCCAGATCCGAAACATAAAAGAGAGAGAGAGAGAAATGATGGCGAGATGGCAAGATCAACTAAGAGAAAATAAGAAAAAAAACCAGAAAGAGAGAGAAAGCAAGCTTACAAAGAGAAATCAATATGCATGAAGGGGATGCGACTAAAAGAGACAATTTGTGAATCTTCATATCAGTTATTTATAGCTGAAAAAAAAAAAGTATGGAAGCACTTTTTTGGAGTTTACATTTTGGCCAATATTTTTTAAATAAATTTTTATTTTTTGGGAAAAGACATGAACCGCTTAAACATAAACTGCTTTAACAATTAAATATGTTTTTATGACCAATTTGTAAAATTTATAAACATAAATAGAAAACCAAAAAACGAAACTATTATCAAACGGACCATAAAAATATATGTTTTTAGTTTATCTTAGGTATGTTTAATTTCTTGGTAATTCTAATGCATTTTACATGCATGAATATGATGGTCATCCTAATGGACTTTCTTCCAAATTAATCAAGTATGTTTTACTATGGATTAGATTATTACCATCTAAAGTTTTCAAGGTTTCATATGAAATAAACGTTCACTTCACTCTCAAATGCTTCCACAAGTTTTCTATTTAAGTTCCACACTTCCTAATCTCTATGCAATTGAAAAAAAAAATGCTAAACTTATTAATCACGATTAGTGTAAGTTTAATGGTGTGAGTGGTAATTAATTTGAGATAAGTGTTTCCCCGAGTGGTAATTAATTTGAGATAAGTGTTTCCCCACTATCTTTCGAGTTCAATTTTTATTAAATGTATACTCTTTGGTGTTAGGCCCATGGTGTAAAGCTAATAACACAAATTGTAACTTTAACAAATCAGCATACCTATTTGGTAATAAGAACACTTATTCATATCCTTATGAATTAGATAATATTATGTTAAGTTAACGTGAGAAATCCATAAGGGTTATTGGACGAGCTATCTCTATGGTGTTTCACTGTCCTACATTACTTGGATAAAGTAATTAGTAACATGTCACATATGCAACATTTAATATTTTCAAAATACAATACATTTTAAAGGCATATAGGCCTCTGTGGTGTTTCATCGTCCTACATTACTTAGAGTTAGTAAAATGTTACATTCAATATTTAAAATTTTTAAAATATAATATGTTTTAAAGGCATATAGGCATTAAAATTCATTGGAATTTCACGGCTAAATGCACTTGAGTAAGATTATTTTTAGGATGGGTGACCTATTGAAAAGTCCTTACACTACACCTAATCAAATTCGATGACAATATTTTACTGTGGAAATATGAATCATTATAGTAGGTGTAAATAAAGTGCAAACCTTGACAACATAGGTTCAAATCACTTCGATACGTTACTAAAATCTATTACGTAGGAATAGTTATTGATCACCAGTTAGTCGTGTGAATTTGTGACTTATTTAAGAATTTTTAAATTAGAGCGTCATTTAGTTTTTTAAGGGAGTTTATGTCCGAAAGATAGTTTATCCACTATATATATAAAGTAAATGCATCTTACTTCCTCCTAGTTTCACCTAAAAACATATAGGTCATTCGCAATTGAAAATTGAACAAATAACCCTTTATGGTAAAGTGATTCCATTAGTTTTTTTATTCGAATTAACAATCACACTCTAATTTAAAATTTTTCAAATTTTATTCTTGTGGTTTAGTCCAAAAACAGATAATCCATTTATATTTTAAAAATTGAACAAATTATTCACTTATGGTTTGGATTAAATTACTGCCGTTAAATTTTTCATCAAAATAAATAATTACGATCTAAGTTTAAAATTTAATTTCTTTTTTTAATATATAAAATTGCTTTTGTACCCATAAATTTTTGTTTATTTTCCATATTTTCTTTCTCTATTCCTCCCTTTCAAACTAAATCCATCATATTCCTTGCATTCTTTTCCTTAAAAAAAGAAAAAAACAAATTACACACATATTGCTTTTTTTTTTTTTTTTTTGCTAAAATTAAACTAAATTCAACTCAACACCATTCCACAATTTATTCTCTGTATAATTTGGTTGTGTAGTAAGTTATAATGTCTTTATAATTGGTAAATCATTAACAAAATATGTTATGTACTATTATACTAAAATATGTTAGATTTAGTTTTAAAAGGAGGTATAGGAGAAGAATATAAGGCCCTGTTTTTTAAGGTAGCTGTTATGACCTTTTGCTTCAAAAAAATTCAAGTGTGTTTGATTACCTAAGTTTTGGGACTAAATAAACTAGCTTTTTAAGCCAAAAATATTAAAAATACAAAAAGAAAAAAAATTAAAAGTTTAGATTTTTTTAGCTTTTCACGGGTATAGAAGGTTTAAGATTTTTATCAACTTTTCAAAAATCTTCACCTATTCTCTGTAATCACAAAATACCCAAATTTGTTTAATAAATTATATTTTTTAAAAAATTATAAAATTACAAAATTATATTTAAATTTTTTTTAATGATCTATAAGATTATTAATAAATTATTCTTTTACAAATTTCAAAAAATTTCATTAAAAAAACTAATTTTATTCTTACTTGTCACAAAATATAACATATTAATATTCAATAAATTATAAAGGTGCCATAATATTTTTTTTTTTATAAAATATCTAATTTTATTTTAGTCGCTACTAAATAACCTTTGCATGGAAATCTAAATACAAGTTAGCTTGTGTGACAGATTACCAAAAGTTTTAAATAGCTGCTTTTTTTTTTTTTTTTCCAGCCAACTTAAACATTCAATTTAAATACTTGTACCAAAAGGGCTCAAGGCGATAAATGAACAACTTTACGAGCATAAAAATCATCATATGCAATAAAATACGAATATGATACTAAAAATTTAAATTATGTGTAATTTAATATATATATTTCTATGATTAGACTTAACCTATAAGACCACCAGGCAGGGACCTCTCTCTCTCTCTCAAAGATAAAAAAACAAAAAAAAAAAAAAAAAGACTTTTTACATCTGTTTTTTCCATTTTTTGAATACGATATTTAATAATCTAAATTACTGGCTAGCTTTAGAAAATAATAAATGAGATCTAGATTTTCTACTATATTCCTCTCTCATAAATATTTTGACATACATAAGTGAGATTTTGAGCCCATTTGGAGGTTAAAAAAAACACAAAAAATTACCCAAAATTGAGTTGCTGTAATAATTTAGTGTTTGATAAAATCTCAATTTTTGTCACTTTTCTGCTTTACTACAATAAATCATTATTATAGCGAGTTCTATTTTTTTTTTCATTTTTTTACTTTGCTACAGTAAAAAATTTTACCAAACACACAAAAATTATCACTTTTCTGCTCAACGACAGTAACAATTTTACCAAACACCTAAAAGTTATATTTTTTTACTAAAAATTTCACTTTTATTCACCAAACATACCAAAAATTACAACTCAAAAAAAATTACTAAAAATTATCCAAAATTTCGACTGCCAAACGCCCTCTTTGTTTTGGTCCTTTTAGTATTTTAACCATACATACATAAAGTACTTTATCTATTCTTAAAGTGTTTGAATCCAAAAAATAAAAATAAAAAAAATTAATTTCTAACCATTTTTTTAATTAAATTTTATTTCACTTTTACATTGATTTTTAATTTTTATTTTTGGACGAACTAAACACCACTTATAATCTCAAACTTTGCTAATAGCATGCGAAGTTCATACTTCCATTCCAAACCAAGCTTTACACCTATTTACTAAGATAATATTATTTTAATTAATAACATCAACCCGATGTGAGAATCCGACCCGAGAAATTTGGGCATGGTAATTGAACAACTCACCAGATGCAGTTTACGTATCAATATATGATGACTTGGGTATTTGCTTGTAGGCATTGAGATGGATGTGGTTGGTCCAACATCGCACTACCTACCTATATATAACTACAATCTTTAATTATTATATTTGTGCCCCTACATGCAAATTAGATTCACAATTCATATACTGGGGATGACATTTTCCATAATAGAGATAGAAACAAAAAAAATAAAAACAAAACAAGTTTAAATTAGAAAAAGAAAATTGAGCGGTGAGACTTGCGTTGCTTGAACCTACGACTTGGTATGGATATCAAAACCAAGTTTTGGTTTTTTATAATTTATTATTGTTTTATATGATTTTTTAATAAATTGTAATTTTTAGGCAAAAAATTCAAAAAATTGACATTCAATTGAATAAAGTTAAAAAGATCAAAAAATCAACTTTTTATTACTTTCGTTAAAATAAACATGAATTTTTTAATTTATTTTTTGTTTTTTTATTTTTACAAATGTGATCAGCATGCTTACAAATTACAATTTATAGAAAAAAAATTAAAAAATTAAAAAAAAAAAAATTTTAAAAATTAAGATTTCATTTTGGCCAAATCACGTAATTGTTGTGTCATAAGTGCTATATATTAATCCATTATAATATTCTTCTGATCTTTCAGCATATGTAACTTTACAGGGGAAGTAATTTGGTGAAAAATGAAAAAAAAAAAAAAAACACCCGGGCCCATTTAGCACTCAGGTACGGATTTTGACTCAACTTTTCCTCCTCAATTAGGTACCAACGCTCCTTGAAAAAAGAAAGAAAAAGGAAAAGGAAAACTTTCGCCCCATTTGGTTATATTTATATTTTTTATTTTTTATTTTGAGAATCATATTTTAAAAACTTAAAAAAGAATTTGTTTAACATTTTTTATTTTTTATATTTTGAGTTAAAATACTCAAAATAACTTTTGATTATTTTTATATTTTTTGTATAAACTTATTTATTTTTTAAAATAAAATTTAAAAATACGAGTAATCAAATGCGTTTTGAATTATTCTTCTTATTTTCAAAAGGTAAAAATAAAAAATGAGCTCAAAATACCAAATGACACCTTCATAATTTGTATAATAAATACATAAAGGAATGGAACATAATTAAAATAATATTAACATTTATTAATCGTGGCTCCGCCAAACCTTTTAAAGGCCAATAAAAACATGTCATACAATGTTTTTTTTTATTATTATTTTTTTATGTGCATATTCATCAAAGTGTCAGATTTTTTTTTTCTTTTTACCTCTGAATAAAGGGTCTTAAGGGACTATAATGAAAATATTTATTGTAAGGGTCGTAAAATCAAGAGGACTACAGCAAAAAAATTCATTATAGGGGTTGCAGTAAAAAATTAAGGGTTGAGATTTGATTGTATTTAACGTAATGGTTACAATTTAATTTAATTAAAATTATTTTCTAAATAGAAACAAAACTTTAAAAAATCTGATAGAAAATAATTAGTGCAAAATATAAAAAGTCATGTTATTAAAGTGCAATCAAATCTTAACTCTTAATTTTTTTTTATCGAAAAATTAAGGGTCAAGATTTAATTGTATTTAATACAATTGTTACAATTTAATTGAATTAAAATTATTTTTAAAATAAAAATAAAATTTAAAAAAATTTGATTAGACACAATCAATGTAAAATATAAAAAATCATATGTATTAAAGTGCAATCAAATCTCAACTCTTAATTTTTCATTAGAGCCTTGTAGTGGAAAAATTAAGGGTTAAGATTTGATTGTATTTAATGCAATTGTTATAATTTAATAAAATTAAAATTATTTTTCAAATAAAAGCGAAAGTTAAAATAGAATATAAAAAGTTATATGTTATTAAAGTGCAATCAAATCTCAACTCTTAATTTTTTCATTGCACCCATTGTAGTGGAAAAATTAAGAATTAAAATTTGATTGTATTTAATTCAATAGTTACAATTTAATTGAATTAAAATTATTTTTGAAATAAAAACAAATTTTAAAAAATCTAATTGGACATATTCAATTCAAAATATAAAAAAATCATATCTTATTAAAATATAATCAAATCTCAACTTTTAATTTTTCTATCGCAATCTCTTTAATAAATTTTTTTTATCATAATTTTTTTAAATCTAATTAAATACAATCAAATTTCAATTCTTAATTTTTTTACTACAACTCTCGCAATAAATTGTTTCACTTTAGTCTCCGATACCCCCTCATTAAGTGCCCATTGCCACGGGACCCAATAATATATTTCATACAATAATTTATAAATTCATTAAAAACCGGCACTTTTATCATCAGTTTGATGGTGAATGTTTGTGGTCAATGAGTCGGCAGCGGTGGATGGTATATATGTAATAATGGCCCCTGTTTGGGGTTTTATAAAATAAAATAAAATAATATAAAATTTTATAAATTTTTACAAACACACAGTTTGAAATTATAAAATTTAAATTTTATACTCACTACACAAAATCCGAGACTGTAAAATTTAAATTTTCTATTCACTACACAAAACCTGAAACATTAACTTTTTATTTTATATAACTCCAAACACACCTAATATACACGTGGATATTTATGTATGCATGTGTCTAAACCGGTATGCAGATGCCGACTGAAAATCATACCTCAGTTAGTTGAGATGCTCACGGAGAAACACCACAGTTGGTTGAGAAGTTCACTGAATTAAAAGAGTGTTTGAAAGAAAAAAATTTAACAAAAAATATCATAAAAGTATAAATAATTTGACATAAAAATGATATGTATTAAAATTTAAATAAAAAAAATATAAAAAGTAAACAGGACTAAAATAATGCTCACTTAAAAACAGGGACGGAGTCACCCGAGGCCGAGGGTAGGCGTCCGTCCCACCTCAATTTTTTTTTTTTAATATATATATATATTATCTATATGTATATATG
>JAVXUM010000030.1:22978653-23003618 GCA_035590655.1 Pouteria glomerata
AGATTTTTAAATTAGTTGGGACCGCGACATCATAAGTTTGTGACCTCTTATAGAAAGATTTAATTATATACTCTGGGTTTGAGAATTTAGATAATCTCGAGTTATATAAATTTTGGTGCTTTTATTACTAAGGACAAGGTGGTTGATTTTGATTAGAAAATTATATTTGACATTTAGAATTTTATTTTATTACTAACGCAAAAATTAGTATTTAGATTTATGAAGGCTCGTGTGTATCATGGGCCAAGGCACTGTAGCTCACGACCGGTCCCATCGTTAAATTTTGAGTATGTTTGGAGTGGTATAAAATTATATAAAATTTGAAAAGTTAGTCTCTCGTTTTTTGTGTTGTGAGTAAAAAGTTTAAATTTTATAGCCTCGTAATTCGTGTTTATAGAGTTTTGTAAAGATTTGTAAAGATTTGTAAAGATTTGTAAGATTTTATTTTATTTTGTAGGAGTCCAAACGCAACCATTATGGATAACCCCTTGGAAAGCCCTCACTCTGCAGCTAACCAAGCCAAAATAAGATAATATTGTACTGTGGATATGCAGATTATTACAAAATTCCTCAAAAGCAACAAACCCCAACCCCCCCCTTAAAAAAAAAAAAAAAAAAAAAAAAGGACAAATGGTCTAACTTGGGGATTAGAAAACCCACCCACAAAACCCACAAGAAATAACTATCCAATATTGAATGCAAATTTAAAAGTTTGGAATCTTGGACAGGAGGAAAGCATAATATCATCACACTAAATTTATAATACTACAATCCCACCAAACTCACTCGTAGTGTCAAAATGAAACATAGCCCATAGTAAGCCACGATTAGATGCTCAAGATCTCAAATTAAGGCTAAGAAAATGCACAAAGCACCAATTTCTTTTAGGGTAAAATCATGCCCAATTTTCTTATTAGAAGACAGTAAGCTTAATCGCAGCCATGTAATACCAAATGGACACCAAGCCAATGATTTCATCCTCGGGCTACTTAAGACATAACCAGCACCATGTTCCAAAATGAACCAAACCGAACCGAGTTGAATAGTTAGCTGTTTAAATTAGGCTTGTTAAACTTAACAAATTTAAAAAATGGTTCAAAATTGATTTGATATCATTTCAAGTCAGAAATCGGGCAATCCTTTGATTGAATCGATCCCGAATCGAACTCCACTAGTTTGATACTATATTTATTGAGCCAAACTCTAGTTGGTATCAACAGCATAGTGAGCTTAAAACTGTGGTTTAACTTTGGTTCATTGAGCTCAGGCAAGTCTATGACCGAATTGAACTCAAGTAACTTGGTTTTTTTTTTTTTTTTTGGGGGGGGGGGGTGGAGGTTGTCACTCTGGTTGCTGAAATATCATCCATGTTATTTCATCAATCAATTAAAAGAATAACTAATAACTTAATAAACAAGTAACTAAACAATTAATCCATGCATGTTTGGTATTTGTAAGGACGAAGGAAACAAACTCACCAGTGTCCAAAGTTGAAGATTTTAATAATTTAGTCACACAATAGTACAGCATTAAGAATTTGAAGCAATAAGAATACAGAAATACCCATTATGAGGCTCCAAAAAGTAGACAGAAAGGCCCTCCACCTTCCCCAACCAGACTTTTATTTCAGTCCCGCCCCAGCCATAGCTCCTATGAAATTGGAAGTCTTTCACCTATCTCAGATCAAGTATATCAGGTAAGTCATGACAAAAAGACTCACAGAAGAAAGTTAAAAAATACCAGAAGCATAAATAAGGAGAATAGAGTAACACCTTTTAAGTAAATGCTCATAAAGATTATTTAAAGATCAACTAACTAAACTACCATTCTTCTTCACCATACAATTTTTATTAGTATTTATCATAACCCTTCAAAATGAATAACAGTTTTTTTTTTTTTTTTTTACAACCTTCCAAAACATTAGAAATCATATGCAATGAGAAGATTAATACACTACGAAGCATGGATATAAATATAGACACAACATGAAACAGACACCCAAGAATGTTAATTTTAAAAAAATATTATAACACGATATGTTAGGGGCACGTTAATAAATATATACGCTTTTACATAAGTACACAAAACAAATATTTATTTACATATATATTAAAAATAAAATTATCTTTTATTTATATCTATTTTGAATATTTTTATTTACAAAAATAAAATAAAATTTTGACTCCTAAAATTTCTAAAATTTAAAAAAGTTACGAGATAAGGAATTAATAAATAAAAAATATCGTCTTTATCTTATTATTTAATTATAAGTTTTATCATCAAAATTATAATTCGTTTCATTGTGTTAGCGGTGGACAAGTTTGCCCGGTTATAAAATAATTAAAAAATAATATGATTAGTCAAATATCCAACAACATTGAGAGTGTCCGAGTGGCCGACACTGATGGACACTTACCTTCTTAGAAGTGTCTATGCCATAATGCCACAAATGAGTAACGTATGTACCCATTTTGGTGCTCTTCTTTGAATTTACTTTTCCTTTAAAATAAAGTAAAAGGTACAAACAAGTATAAAAGTAGCATGCATCAACAATTCTTGATGATGTTTAACATTACAATAAATGATTTCCAAGGATTTAGAAAGTGAAATAATTTAAATTAAACCTACCAATTAAAATTTTAAACACATTCAACTAACACCATATCCAAAACTCAATAGTCCCAGGTGAAGGCAACGAATCAACTAGCCGGCTGGTCATCTTCATTCCCAGCACCACATATTCAATTTACTATATGTTGTATTAAAGAAAAGAATCTAAGCAGCTTTAAGCTATAATAGGGAATGATAGTCCACCCAGCATGAAGTCAATACCCGAAAGGTAGGAAAGATAATAAATGATGCAAAACTTTAACCAAAGCATCCCTTACACCTCTTGAGAAGTGAAGACTTCAGGTCTAGTCCATGACATGGGTGTCTGTATATGACTAGTCAGAAAAGAATGAAAAACATAGCAAAGTTTACACGAAAAATGTAGTCCATTCTTTTCTAGTCCATGGCATGCGCTCAGCGCAAGAAAACTATGAACTTCAATCTTCCAATTTATAGATTTCTTATCTAAGCTATTTCTCTTATGACTAAAATTGTAATATATAATGATGCGTGTATATTTCTCAAGCACCAGACTCAAAATGAGGAGAAGAGGAAAGGTCAAAATCAAATCAAATAAAGAAGCCCCTTAGCCTTGCAGTTAAAGATTCTTAGTGACCACACTAAAACTTGGAATGTTATCCCACTTTATTGGTTGGGTAGTGTATAAGATTAGTAAAGCAAATGACAGAAACCCTAAGAAAAGAAAGGTGACCACCATGGGCTGTGGTTAAAAAAATGTTTGTGAATATACCCATCCATTGGTCACCAACAGAGATCTTGAAGATAGAACTAAACTACCACTTATGAAGAGACTCGGACAGAATCTCTACTTCAACAAAATCCAGCACAAGAACTATCAGAGACCAAGGCTAGAAACAGAATAGAAGCTTACATTGCTAAGGTTCATACAATCATACTTTGGAAGGATGATGTCAACATTATGGTTTAAATCTTGAACAGCACGGGAAAGACTAGTAACAACATCACCAAGGCCTCCAACCTGAAAAATATTTGGATAAAAAAATGAGACCAAAAAAAGAATAAGAAGAGAAAGCATCAAGCAAGCAAAAGTTACCATTTTTTTGAATAATTTATAATTTAAGAAGAATACTTCAATAAATGCTTCAGAAATACACCATCCTCTTTCTATATCATATATACTCTCATCCTTTGAAAGAGGAAGGATCTCAGTGTCAATTGATATGGAAACTATGTTAAATGATTTGTGATAATATAATGCATCCTCTTTTCTTGTGCACACTCCATTTTCTCAGATTCTACTAAATGTTACCAAAGCCTTCCTATTTTCTGTCAGCTTCTCATTTTTAAACAAAAGGGAAAAATCCAACTTTATGGATCAGAAAAGTTCAAAAATATCAAGATCTTCGTCCCATTTCTCTCCAAAGCAAAAATTCACTAGATCTTCAAGGAAGGCAAAATATAGTTAATTAGAAAATAACAACATAAGGATAGTGAGGGCTAAGCCGGGAACACAACCTTCTTTGCCATGAACAGTCAATGATGCCATGTGATCCGCCTGACAGATAAAACCTAAGGTTTGATGACAAAGGTGCAATAACATAAGGACAACTCAAGGACAGCTTTAAGGCAGCAAGTATTAATGATCAGTGCAAGAAAAATTTACACCTTTTGACTCTTCTTTCAACACTAGTTTCAAATTAGATTGAACAAGTAATAACCTTTACAACATCTAAAGATTACTCTTTCAGTACATCTCCTTGAAACACAAATTCCCAAATATACATTACTGCCACAGGCCGCACATGGCCATAATTAGATGCAGCAGACACAAATGGTCTTGCAACTTGCTCTAAGTATATCTCCAATTCAATATTTATTAGCAGTTAACATCAGATCCATTTCCCACATTTAATAGTCCAATTAATTTACACCTTTGGCCAAATAAGCAACATTTATTAGAGCAATAATTTCTTAACACTACCACAGGTGAGATCACTTGGGTAGGCATAAATGAAACCACACATTATTCCAAACTAAAGAGAATGATTAATAGCAGCTGCTTTAAGTTTTTTTTTTTCCTTCTTTTTTTGGCTTTTTTCCTGCAACGGAATAAAAATCAAACTACTCTAGGCAATAGAACATAATTCCGGTAGAAAACTCCAACAATTTGATTGAAGCACTTAAATCTACTTAAAATGCATAAATGAAATGTTTACAAGTACTAATGCAACAACCATCCACCACATGCATAATTTACCAAAACCATGGCAACATGTTTCAAACTTTTCACCTAATTTGAAATGGTACAGATCGGAACAGTGACCTTAAGAAAAAGTGTGAGAAAAAAATATATCAGACAACGAATTAGAATGAAATTTTTTCTGTATAATTACCAAAAGTTACCTTCGCAATGGGCGCCATTTCAACAGAAATATGCACAATGTGCATTCGTGGCTCCTTCACAACTCCTCCAGACACAGGTATGTGGTAGTCCATACCATTTTTGTTATCAAAAATTCCACCATCTTCTCTCTCGGAGAATACAAAGTCCATCATATATGCATCCAATGGAACTTTAACTGTAAAACACATTTTATCAATATTTGTGAATGAAACAAATGAATAAATTAATATTTGTGACACTAAAATGTGATTCTCTGCATGTGAAAACAGAATTTGTTTGAAATAAATGTGATTCAAAGGGAAAATATTTCTTTGTGCAATGGCATACAGCTCCACCAACAATATGTCTTCCTAATAAATTGTCAACCAGTACTTGTTACACCTATACTAAATACTTGTTTACAAAAAGCGAGAAGAAAACAGAAGGCATGTGGCATAAGAGTATGAATTGTGTATGCAATGGCTTATAGCTCTAAAATTTTTAAGTTAGCATAATTCACCAATCAAGCATGCACAACTAATTCAACGCGTCTAAAATAAAATCAATGCACAGATCAAGACACACAAGATTTAATGAGGGAAATCCTTAGATAATCCACAAGGATGAAACCAAACAATCCACCATGTAAAATTTGGTTATCAAGGAATTAGGCCCAATAGACTCACGAGTATTACAAGACCTTCTACCCTACTCTTCAATTTACCGATCCAAGTGAAACCCTTCATCAACTCCTCGATGAAGAATGTGACACGTTTCACCAAATCCACAATGATTAAATGATCACAAACTCCTTAGGATCGATACACAATCTCTTGAATGACATTCTTGAATAGGTAAGAGATGCCAGAAATCTTTTTCCTTCCAGATCTCTTGCATTTTATACTAATTCTTTCTATTGAAACCCTACTAAAAACAATCCTTATATGATAGAACCGAAATCCTATTCAAGTTAGATCTTTAAAACGGTTTTTTAGCATCAAGAAAAGCGATGCACATACAAGCAGACATCCAGCAAAAGTCTCAGCTTTTTCCAGCGAGTTTTAGAGGCTTCAGGGCTTTCCAATGATTATCTAGCAAGTTTCAACGAATATCAAGCAAGTACTTAGCCAATAGCCCATTTTAGCTCATATCAATCCCAAAATATCACATAATCATCCTTAGCCTATACTTACATGTTTTAACCTCTAAAAAACATGAATAGAAGATAAACAATGAAAAGTATTTTGCTAACTGAATTAGCCAACACAATGTTTGACTTAAAAGCATCATCAACATCAATCCTTCCTAATAATGGTGGCTCGTCTTTGTAAGGTGAACCTGTAGTACATAACACTTTAACAACAGCCTGTGAATTATAACCACAAAGCTCACCAAGAGTCATCCACATATAACACTACCTCATATTCCATTATTGAGTAAAAGAACCTCAAATGAATGTGTCTGATGAGTACGGCATTGTTACTGCACTTTTTTAAATATGATTTATGCAAAGATTGTACAAGGCTAAGCCACTTGTACAAGTGAGCAAAAGACAATTCAGAGCTGCAAATAGAAATTAGAGAGGAAAGAGGTGCAAACTTGGGAAATACAACCACCAAAAGTGACATTGAGAGGTACATTCTAATGAATTGGGAAAGCTTAAGCAGAGCCTATCTCAAGTCCTTTTTTATTTTTTTTTATTTTTTTTTTGGTTGATATGGAGGGTGGAGGAACCAAACAAAAGCTTTTAAGTTGGAGAAAATTGAACACTTTATAAATGCAAATAGTTCTAGCAAGCCACACAGGGCCACACCAATCAAAAGTTGGTGTTAAATAATAGAACCCTCACCGGTGGCTTTGACACGAGTACCATTCTCTGCAGGCAACATTTTTTGTGGTGGCAATAAGCCCATGCGGTGGGTCCAACGATTAAATGAGCATCTAAACCAAATTTCAGATTTTCCATTCAGAACTGTCTTTGTAGGGTTGTAGAAGACCGTCGCAGTACTTCCTGATTGAACATCAAGAGGCTCGGTGTACACAATGTGCTTTTGAGACAACAGAAACTTTTTGAAAGTCCTTTCCTTCATCTCTGCTTTCATACGTGCAGTTCGTTCAGCCTGCGAACAAGTAGGATAGGAGAAAAGGTGAAAAGAGGGATGTAGAAACGATAAGAAAAACTAGAAGCTGCATAGCATCATTGCTGCAATAGGAAGATGATAAAATTAGTGAGAAAATTATTGGGAAGAAAAAAAAAAGGAACGGATATCTCTGGTACCCATCTTCAAATCCCAAGGCCATTGGTCTTTGGCAGAGCACCAGTGAGTCAAATCCACCAGTCTACAACTCAAGAAGCTAGTAAATACCTCTGCAGGTGCCCCGCAATATGGGGCCACCCCTAAGGGGCACCAGCAAGAATGCATTTTGAGCAAATGAGTGGTACAACTCACACTGATAATTATAATTCAACAGAATCCAATTTTCCTAATCACTCTGATTGATTTCAAGAATAACTGACCTTGGCACGTATTGCCTCTTCTCTTAACCTCCTTTCCTCCTGGAGTTTCTTGTAGATTTGATGTTCTTCTTCAACCCAATACAGTTCTTCAGGGATGCATTTGGGGACAATAGCGTGAAAATCTTGATAATGATTATTATCATAAAGAACAGCATGCTGAGGTGGACCATCAGCAAAAACCCAATCCAACACAAGGGCTCGATCAGGTACGGTAACTACAGAATATCAACAAGTTGCTCAAATTAGTATCATTATCAAACTCGCAAAGTTGAAGCAAAAGAAAATGTACTCACTACAAATGGAGAAATCTATCACAAATGTTGCAAGAAGATCATAACACCATGGCATGTCCATACAACTTAAAAACTTTTGACATACAGGAAATGATAAGGTAATGTATAAATAGGCCGGTCAACAAAATATTTTTCACGTACAATCAGTGGCAACAACACCATCATGCAGGCCAATTACTAATTTGATGCCACCCAAATGATGTTCATTATCTACTCAGGAGTTGTAAACAGTGCACTCATTGTAGTGAAAACTAAAGAAAAAAAGATATTTACACGTACCGTCGGCATACCACCAGTCGCCATCCTCTCTGTCAAAGCTAACTAGCCTTGCAACAATAGACAACCCATCCTCCCATTTGTTGTGGCCTCCATGAATCCATAGATCATTAGCATGAACAAGAGGACCTGAGCTCTTGTTATAATATAACCTGATCATGTCCCCACCTTTGAACTCACTAGGCACAATGTACCAGACATTATCAACAAACCTTGTGGCCTTTGTCATCGACTCCTGCAAATTTGCTCTTTTCTTTTGTACCTCCGCCCTCGCCTGTGCTCTATCAGCTTCAATTGCAGCCTTCTCTGCCTCTATTCGTCTTTGTTCTTCTGCCTGTCTCTCTCTTTCAGCTTGCTCCTTGGCAAGTCTCTCAAGTTCCCTACGTTTCTCCTCAAGCAAGAAATCTTCAAATTGAAACGCATCCATTCCACCTTCCACATTAATGCAGAAATCTTTCCTGTCATTATTGTCATAGACATCTTTTCCATTAAAAAACACAAAATCCATCTTGTATGATTCTTCAGGAACATGAAGCTGGCAACACCACCAATCGCCTTTGAGATGACTCTTGTTTAACTTTGCAGTAAAAGATTTCCACCGCCAGTCATTGAAGGCTCCCATGATCATAACATCAGGTTCATTATGTAGAGTGGACTGGCTCCTATTAAGGAAAACTTCAATATCTTGATCTGGTTTTACTACCTCAGGATAATGAAACATTTTAATCCCTTTCGAGAAGTTCTCCTCGGCCAGCCTATCCAGTGCCTGTTTCCGCATGTTACTTTCCATCTCCAATTTCAACTTAAGGGAAGAATCTTCATTCTCTTTTTCTTTACTAACCAAGACTTCCTTTGCTGGTTCTGGTTTTACGATCTGTTTTCCAGTATTACCCTTGTCAAGCACAATGCTTTCATTTTGTTTGACATTGTCATTCTTTAGACCATCAAATTGCTTTCCTTCTAAATCTGTTATGCCCAATGCAGCCCCAACATCACTCTTCACAGCTGTCATTGTTTTCTTTGATTCATCATCTTCAGTAATTTCACTTTTCTTGACAACTTCACTTGTAGTGTTATTCAAGGGCGTTCCTCCTAAACCAGCTCTATCTACCTCATCATCAACACTCTTTCCAGTTCTATTTAGTTCTGGTGACTTTGCCCTGGCCTCATTAATTGTACCGATTCTTCCATTTTCAGCTGCTTCATGTAGGTTTATAGCCGCCTCCTGTTTTGTCATTGACGATACCTCCTCAACTCTAACGTCAATTTCATCTTTCATTTCTTGCTGAAGCTTGTCCGCTTCGTTAACTCTGACCAACTGTTCTTCCTCATTGCCAATTTTCATTTCAAATGTTTTATTCTCGGGACCAGCATACTCACCAGAAGTGGGAGTAATTGGACCTTCTTTCTCTTCATTTTTCCTCTGATCCTGCTTCTGAATACTTGTACCCACCTGTGATTTGGGCATAAAACCCTTTGGACCAGAGCCTTTTGGTCTTCTAGGTCTTCTTCTAGAAAAATCTACATTAAACAGAATATGAATGTCAAATAATTGATCTAAAAACCATTATAAGTAGTTAAATTCAAATAGGAGAATTTCAATTTCAAGTAAAACCGCACTTGCAGCTATTCGACGTGAAACCCCAGCAGCTGGGAAGTCTCTTTGCCATGAAGAACTCTGAAGCAAATTCAAAAAAAAAAAAATCACAAACTGTAATCATATGGACTTAATTTGCTTACAATTATTGAATATATTTACGACAAACAAATGTTCAGTTATTTCTAGAACAAGTAGTCATTGAATCTACCAAGGCAGGAAATCAACAAAATAATCACTGGATAACTATCCAGAAAAGCATCAACTTTCTCAATTAATTTTCAACCTGTTTATTATTCATATCAGAGACAAAGCTCAAAAGGAAAGATAAGCAACCAATCGTACATCAATTATCCTCCCAAATAATCATTATAAAGCTACAAATTAAAAAATTTCAATAAAAAGGCAAAACACGCCCTCAATTGGAAACACTTACAGTTCACAAGCAAACAGCAAAAATCACCCATTGGGTTTGAAACAGGGATTCTAAAACGCACACATAGGAATCGTATACATATTTATATATAATCAATGAGCAAAAGATTTACTTTTGTGGATTGAGTGATTCTCCCATGTGGGAAAAATCCAAGAAAGGGCTTGATCCTGAACTGGGTTCTGTCAGTGAAAATTGTTCTGCAACAGAGAGGGTTCTGTAGTTGCAAAGGGATTCCCATGGCTGCCGCTCTCTAAGAATGTCTGCGTATAAGGCCTCTCCTTCACCAACAATCTCCGTCTCTCTCCTCTCTCTCTCTCTCTATCTCTCTGTCTACCAGAATATCTGTGTGTGCATATTTTCACGTATTTTTAACTTCCAAAGATCCAAGAAAATGAAGATAAAATCTCAGCCATAAGTGTACGGTTTATGGTATTGTCGGGCGCACCACATTGCCTGTGCAGAGAATTTTAACGGGACCGATTACTTGATCACTCCAAGATTGCTTTATGTTTTGTTGACTTTTCTTATGATGGTAATCGGACGGTGACATTTAGACAACCTTTGAGTTATGTTGTGGTCTTGTAGCACTTGAGTTGCGCTGAAGTTATTTTTTGTTTTTTTTGTTTTTTTGGGAAAAGACGATTTTCAGAGGTGGAATATGCTGAGTGAGGAATCAAATGAGGAATTGACACGACAAGTAGCATGTGCCTCAACCTTTTTGGTAGCCTGACCCATCCAGCCACGTGTCGCAACTGGTTTGAAACTTGGATGTGGGCTCGGTAGGTCAGGGACCCAAATCCTATAACCCGAGATCTTGGCCAACGGTCGAGGGGGAACCCCTATTAGGCCCGTTTGATAAATTAGGCGGGTGTTTGCCCAGCCTATACTTAGCTTGCCCATGTTAGGTCCGTCGCATCGTCCTTCCTTTAGGGCTTGCGCTCGCACGTACAGTAATCTGAATAAAATTAATATTAAATTTTTTATATAATTAAAATTTTAGATAAAATATTTAAATTAAAAAAATTATGATAATCTATTAGTTTTAATTTTTTTTTTAAATTTTAGACTCTAACATGTATTACATGTATTCTAGTTTATCTCTCTCTAATTAATTTTTTATAAACACCATAAAACAAAATGCAAATTATAGTACTTTAATTTGAAAAATTAAATAAAATTTAAGTTGACAGTGAGATCTACTAAAGTATGATAAAATTTAAAATACTCAAATCATTTTACAAAATAAATAATCTTGGAGTCCATTAAAATAAAAATTGAGTAAGAAGTTATAAATATAAAAATGATCTCAACCGTTAAATGAAAGAAAAAATAATTCTTAACTGTTAAATTTTAATTTATAGGAAAGACATCTTCAAAAATTGTCCTATTTTATTATATAAATATATTTCACAACACAATACTGATTGACTTGGGCTGAATTAATTACAATGCAAAAACATCTCAAAATGATCACTCAGCTTAATATTATTTTTATCCAAGCAAACTTAATTTTGAAATTCTAACGAAATCAATGCTCTCATGACTTTAGAACGTGTCACACTTGATAAATATTAAATATTATACATATAGTAGTTTCTCTACATAGATAATATGAAATATGAATATTTCATCACTAAGGTAACTTGATTAATCTCTTGTCGGTCCACTCACGCTGTTATTAATTATAAAAGTAATAATAATTTTATAACTAAAAAACTTTAATGAGTTAAATATTTAAAACTGAATTATTAATAGGGTGAGAATATTTATATTCTATTTTTAGTTTTTTGCATTGCAAATAAGTATTATTCATTATGAGAGGAGATGGAGTGCAAAAAAAACTAAAAATGGAATACAAATAATAATTCCGTTATAAATATTTCACAAAGTGTAGGATTGGTCTGTGCATTTTATAGCTATAGATCCCAAATTGGTAGTAATTTTGGATCCAATACAATGGATTAATTCTTTAAACCCATTTAGCCTTACTTTTGGGTGTCATAAACTGATTTTTAGTTTTTTTTTTTTTTTAGTTTATTTTCATCTTATATTTTTAGTTTATTTTAAATCAGGCATAAAATTTTTAATTATTTTTGTAAGTTTTCTTTATGAGTACGATTACGATTAATGTGTGTAAATCATATTTTAAAAAATAAAATTTTAATAAAAAATATATAAGATAAAAAAAAAATTAAAAAAATAAAAAATAATTTACGGTATCAAAATCAAATCTTAATAGGTCATCAAATCGACTAGACTGGTGCACCCGCTAGCCTTGTTTGGAGTTTCGAAAAAGTGATGTAACAGTGACATAAAGCGAAATTTGATTGGAGAAAGTTAAAATTTTTTTGAAAATTTTTTAAAAAAATTTAAGGCTATAGATGGAATTTTTTTTATACTTTTTAATTAAAATTATTTTTATGCTATTGGTGGTTTGCATAACATTTTGAAATTTCAGTTGAAGATTAAAAAAAGATGAATTAAAGTAAAGATACTTGAAACAAATTATAAGAAGATGCTTCCGATTAGCTACGAGCATTTATGCTGCTTGAAATTGGTTAATTACATGTGCAACTTACCCATATGCGTTCACCCAAATATTTTTTTTGGTCCTTCGCCTTTTAATTGTAACAGTTGGTATCCTAAAACTTCTAATTAAATTTTAATATTATCATTTTAAAAATTTTTATTAAAATTTTTAATCCAAAAAATTTTTTATGCGCCATGTGTATTAGGTACTAGTAATTGCTAATAACTTAAAAAATAAAAAATAAAAAGTAAATTACACAGAAATCCTTCGAAGGTTTTTATTTTTTTTTTTTTTTGGGAAAAAACACCCAGCTTTCTTCAAATATTAAAAACAACACTAACACAATTTATTTTTATATTGAGCGCAATATTGTTAAAATCTCGATTTAAATCTTTTACGATTTTACGATATTAGAGTGAAAAAACTTATTCGATTTTATATAAAATCTTAATTAAGATAAAATAGGTAAAATTTCGATTTTATAGGCGATTTTACCGATTTTAAAAATTAAGTAATTTTTGTGTAATTTTATCAAATAAAATAGATTTTCATGATTTTTTCAAATAATATGTCAAAACTATTTCACTTGTTATTTTTTTTTTTTACTCTATAACACTATTATTTACTATATTAAACTAATTAAGGACCATGTGCATTGTTACACCAAATTGACTACCATAAATTAAATTCAGTAGTTAGGATATAAACCAAAAAAATTTATGATAAAATATTACAAATATATTTTAATTCAAATAAAAAATTAGGACAAAATGACGTAATGTTAATTGTATAGATCATACCAAATATTTTAACGATCTCAATTATATAATTGGATAAAAGTAATATAGAACTAGATATAGAATCTTTTGTAAACTTTATTGAGGATTTATTTTGTTAATAAGAGTAAATTTTTGTGAATGTCATTTTTTTTATACATGTCTTTTTTCTCTTCTTATTAATAAAATTATTAACTTATCAAAAAAAAAAAAAAAAACAAAATAGAAGCTCTAAACCAAAAATTGTAGTATAATATATTATATTTTTATTTTATAGGCATTTGGTAAAATCTTACGATTTTTGTGCAATTTACAATTCGATTTTTGGACTCTCTATCAATTTCAAGTAAAATCTCGATTTTAACAACTTTGATAGAGCGGACTTATTATCCATCCTTTTAAATAAATAAATAAATGATTAATTAGTCAAATAACAAGAGTTAAACAATTTCAACTGTTGCACACCCCCTCGTGTTTTAACTTTTTGTTTAATTGTTTTTATTAAGAAATTACGTTGTTAAATTAGGAAGCTCTTACCTGAATATCGAATTAAATGCAGTCAACTAACGTGTTAAAATTCGGCCCGGCTCGATCAAATCCTTACCCAAGCCAATGTTTGTCCATGTTCAAAATAAAATTTTGGCTTTGTATTTAATTACAGAATTAGACTCATCCGACACCTTGCTTGGAGTCATAATTTCTATTAGGTTTATTTTAGATGTTGGCAAACTGTGAATATATCAATGAATTTATTAAATTTGTGTACTTAAGATATAGGCTAATGTGTCTTATTAGATGAGCTTAAAATTATGGTTGGATAGCAGCTGGAATGTTGCGGAGTAAAATAGAATTGCAGAATTCATTCACCGGGACGTTGTCTCTGGAATGCTCATTGGTTGGGTAAAACAAATTGTGAGAATATGGGCAGAGCTGCTCGCTGGATGATTCACTGGATAAAACAGAGCATGTGTAATTCGAGATACAGCTCTACGGGATGGTCGTTGGCTGGCTCCGCTGGCCAAAAATAGATTGATCATAATTGCGGCTATGTGCTCGCTGGCAAACTCAGTCCCAGCGAGCGGTAAGAAATTTTTAAAAATTTATCTTTGTCTGGCATTTCCAAAATTGAAGCTCTATACAGAAGCCTTATCTTGGGGGTACTTATACAGAGAATGAGATATCAAAGCTAGCCACATTACTTAAAAAGAGTTTTTTTCATCTCTTAAGCTAAATAATTTTGGAAAGTTTCAACACAAGAGATCGTGATGTCGATTATAACTTTAAAGTTATAAACTTTGTAACTCATTTGTTATAGTAACAAAAATGTACCAACTCTTCGTGTAGGACTCGTGATTTTTTTTATTTATTTGAGTTTTAATTTTAAATTCTCCGTGTCTATTTATTTTTCTATTTGTGATTGTGTAGTTAATTGGTTGACACTTTGCATTACATGTTTTCAGTCCCAAATTTTATTTTTATACGAAGAGAAAGGGTATGTAGCACGCTTTTTCAAGTGTTTTCCGTACAGAAATTTGGCTAGCATATAATTCGATTAGTACTTAAAAAAGTCCAGTTGCAGAGAATTAAGAGCTGGCAAGAACTGCAACATATAATTTAGAAGGAATAGACTCTCATTCCACTTGCAATTCAACTCTACTTTATAAAACACATACTCACTGGCTACATCAAGCACTGGAATTCATAAGGTTTGAATTAACACATTGTGAGTGTCGATGTTCACATTAATATTTGTGCTAGCTGAGAAATTTCAAGCAAAACAAAAGGCCAAAGAAAAAAAAAAGGGAGGTTGTCTAATCTGAGCATAATTGTTATTAAAATAGAGCATGTATAATTGAATGAATAAGGAAAAGGCCCACAAAAATACCTACAGAGAAGCACAGTCATGGGAGGAACTTTAAACTTAAGCAAGAAAATATAACATTCCCTTCGATCTCCACCCCCCTAGGTCAAAGCATTGGCGCCAGCAACAATCTCCAAAATCTCTCCAGTGATCTTCGCCTGGCGCTCCCTATTGTAAACGATCGAGAGGGACTTCGACAACTCGACCGCATTGTCCGTGGCATTGCTCATGGCACTCATCCTCGCCGCCAGCTCACTCGCCAGCGACTCCTGCAATGCCCTCAAGATTTGGCTGTTCAAGTACAGAGGCAACAGAGCATCAAGAATCTGAACTGGGTCCTGCTCGAACTGCAAGATGGGAGAAAACTCGGTCGTCGGAGTCCTCACGAGGTCTCTCTCCACCGTCAGCTTCCCTTCCTTTGTCGTCAGCCTGAACAACTCATCGTCAGCTGCATCAACGCAGTTCCCGTTCACATCACAGATCTCCCCCTTTGGGGAAAGAGGAAGCAGCGTGTGAATCAATGGGTCGGACTTCACCAAGGACACGAATTTCGTGTACAAAAGCTCAACCTTGTCGACCTCTTCGCTCACAAAGAGCGAAAACACATCGTCTGCTATTGCCTGAGCTTCTTTAGCAGTGGGAAGTGACCCTACTTCGAGAAACTTATCAACTGGAATATAAGGCCTTCGAAGAAAGTAAGAATTACCCTTTTTCCCAACACTGATGATAGTGAAATCAATGCCCAAATCCTTCAACTCAGCCATTCTTGCCACGGCTTTCTTGAGGATTGCGTTGTTGAAACCACCGCAGAGACCGCGATCTCCTGTGCAAACCACCAGGGCCACCTTCTTCACAGGCCTAATTTTGGTGAGGGGTACATCTATGTCATCTGTCTGGAGCTGCTCGTTGATGTTGTAAAGGACTTCAACCAGGGTTTCCGAAAAGGGCCTTCCATTAACAACGGCTTCTTGAGCTCTTCTCACCTTGGCAGCGGCAACAAGCTTCATAGCCTCAGTGATTTTCTGGGTATTCTTCACGGAGTCTATACGGTCACGAAGCTCGCGAAGTCCGCAGTGAATTGGGCTAATTGAGGATGATCTAGAGGGGTTGGAGGTGGGCGAATTTTGTGTTGGGAGCTGAAACGGGTTCAGAACAGCCCGAAAAGAGAGAGAGGATGGGTCGGAGAGGGATGGTTTTGAAGATGCCCACATTGTTAGATTCGAGCAAGACATGGTTTAGTCTACCTTTTTTTTTATTTTATTTTCCAGGCTCTGCGAGGTATCAACTATGGAGGAGACGTGGAGAGAATAGGGATGTGATGTGGATTTTGTGTTGTGTTGTGTTGTAAGAGTTGTTGCTAGCTAGTTCAAATCTTATCTCAAACATGGTGGTGGCGTTGAGGGGATGTTTGTTCTTCTGGTATGGAGAGGAGGAGAGAAATGAGAGGTGGAGGGAGTGCTTTGGATGAGGCTTTGGGATAAGGATTTTGACCGTTGGAGATTTTGCCGAGTTGAGACGAACGTTGATTTTGAAGTGATTTACTAAGTAAGCCGCTGGGAGGGTATGATTTTTTAGTGAAAGTTGATATTTTGTATTGCACTTGATGGTAAAAGGTAAGTATTCGTATTCTGCGTCGCTGATATACATTCCGTAATTTACCTCCTCTACCATAACTCAAAATAGAGCGGTGAGAGCTCTCAGGGTGAAGTTCTACCTTTGAAGTAATTCAAGGAGGTTAGGCTCTGTTTGGAGTGACCAATAAATATTTGCCATAATGATATGTGAACCTTTTATTTATTACGTTGGAAAAAAACTAAACTCATTAAAATATTTCTATATTACATAAACACCACTTCAATATTAATAGTATGTTTCAATTTTTTAGTAAAATAATAATTAGAAGAACAATGTTGTTCAAGTAAATTTATGATTAGAATGATTTGGTTGTAACGCGATATAATTAATTAAAGTGATGGATTATCATAAATTGTCTAATTTTGAAGAGAAAAATAAGTTATTTAAATTTTAAAACAAACGAGAAAAGATAATTACGGGGTGTTTGGCACCACTTAAAACGCTGAAAAATTTTAAAAAACTCTCAAAAATTCTAAAATTCTCTACTACTTTTTACACATTCACATCTATTACAACTCTAAAAAAAAAATTACATAACTTAAGTTCAATTAATAGAATAGCTGTAATTTTTTTTAATGTGACCATCGTCATTTAAGCTACCAAATAAGACATATTATTAATATTTTTTGAACAGATTTCAAAACCGTTTCGACGGATTCTTTTTCAAAAGTTAAAAAATTTTATTATTCATATCTGAAAAACGTAGTTTCATACTAAATATTCAAAAATCAATTAAATCACGTTTTTCGTTATTTTTTTTTATTACACCAAACACGCTTACGCGACGTTATAAAGGAAAAAGAGACCAGAAAATTAAAGGACAGTCACACTAAAATAATTATAACTTTATATTTCCTTATACTTTTGGTTTTTCCCCAATTCAAAAGTCAAGAACCAACTTAATTGTAAGGTTAATTATACAGTTAAAGATATATATATATATATTTTGGCACCCTTTGATTCGGTGGTGATGGAATATGCCTTTGGGGTGTGTGTGTGGTCATGGTTCGCTGATCCGATGGCTCAGAGGGACCCCAATTCCCTTGGCAGCCTCTGCCAGACTGTTTCACTTTGGGGGAATACGCGGCAGACCGAGTGTGATGTGTACTGTCTCTGAAGCGGTAACAAATTATTTGGGAGGTCGAGGAAAAATAACTTTTGGGCTTAAAAAGTTTTATATATTTTTAAAATTCTTTACATACTAATATTTTGAACTTAAAACGTGCTTAAATTGTACTTGAAATTTTTTCTTTTGTTGGACAGAGGCTTAAACAATTGCGTTTGTTATCTAATACCTAAATTTATCAAAAATAAGAGTTGTACTAAATTTTAACACAAGACTATTGTTCGGCAAATTTTTAGCCCCTCTCTTCTATGGACCCCCTCCTCTTGTATTCTTGAAGATTCCCTTTCCGATCCTCACCTGCAAGTAAGAAAAATGTAAAAATAAATCGGTCGGAGGTTGTCCCCGACCAAGGACTCTCCGATACTTAAGTTAGTTCCGGCCTTAACGATAATCTTCTGAAAGTAAAGAAAATACTGAAGAAGAGAAATAAGAGAAATCCACAAAGAGAAAGAAAAAAAGCCACTACCTTGACCACATTTCTGGTATTTAAGATGCGAGAACTGACATACTTTTTACTGATTTGACTAGACAATGACAGTGGTACAGTAGTAAGTAGTATTCTTAAATGCTAGATGATGTAAGCGTTGGAATCCGTGATATTTTGCAGATTTTGTTTCCTGAGATACTCGAATATGGTAAGTATTGTAACTGTGTAATATAAGTATGAGACTAAATAGTTTCCATTTAACTAGAACATACTCCCTGATCGGGGGGAGCAATTCATGGTCGAGGATGCTTTATAGAGGTCGGGTAAGGTATTTTTTGGCCGCACAGCCATCTACTTGCAAGAGTGAATTTTGTGTTGGTATGTGTTAAAAGTGAACAAATCTTGAGACCAAACTATTAAGATTAAATTTTCAAGCCTACAAATTTTCAGATCAATTTATCGAGTGCTTGAGTCAAAACTAAAAAAAAAAAAAAAAATTGAGATTATTGTATCAAGCCCTTAAGTCAAAGATAAAACTAACAAATCCTGAAATCAAATTGTTAAACTCCAATGTTAGAATTAGGAATGTAAATAGGGTAAGGCATCCACGAAAATTTTCATACCATATTATCAAACTATTTTAATTATTCTTTACCTTTTCTTGTCCCAAACTCATTTATTTTTTAAAAAGGAATTCCAAACTTGTTTCATTCCAAACCTGCTAAACTTGTTCCATTCCTAACCTATCAAATTTAAGTTACAAACTACTCACCAACTCTATTTGATTTCGTATTTACTTGCGAAGAAAATAAAAATAATTGAAAAAAATAATTCAGATACTCAAAACACTATCAAGATTGGAACATACATAGAGAGCCAGATACCCAAAATTAATCAACAACATAATTACTACAAAAAGATAAATGAAGTAATAAATGAAGGTGGTTGAACCTACAAAAAAAAGAAATAGAGAACAAAAAAGGTAGAAATGAGAGATTATACAACAAATGTAGAAAAAAAATTTCGTATCAAGAATAAAACTATATCTAAAACATACAAATTAGATATAAACAAAGAGGCATTATATCTACTTTGGAAAAAAAGACGAACTAGATTTGTTAGAAAGTGAGACGATGTCCTACTATGGTTGAGTTTGTCAGCAGATGTAATTTCTATTGAGTTGGTCGTAAAAATAGAGATGACTTACCTCTTGTAAGATGGTTGGCCGTTATGTTTGGTGTTATGATTGTGTTAGAGTTTGGCTAAGGGAAGAGGAGGGGATTCATATAAATCAAAAGTAACAATAGCCACTCACTCACTTTTGAGTAAATGGATATTATATGAAAGAGTAATTACTTTCATAATTTTTTTTTTATGTTAGCGTTAAAATTGTATTTATATATATAAAATTTAATATATTATCTATCTTATTATTTAACAGGCATTTTGTGAGTATAAAATATTGGGTAACTTATTAATATAGATAACTAATCTAAATATTAATTCAAAACCTATTCCAATCTTATAAAGATACTTTTCAATGGATTTTTAACGAATTTGTATGAGTAGTATACTCTTATGTATCCATTCCTAATCAAATTTGAAGTCTACAAAACTTGAGATACTGTTGTTAAACTCTTAAATCAAAGTTAAGGTCTAATCATTAAATTCTTGAGTTAAAGTTAGTTAATTTTGAAAATAAGTTGCCAAGCTATCAAGCCAAAGTTTAACTTTGCAAATCTAAGATCAAATTGTCAAATGTTCAAGTCGAAATTCAAGTCTAAAAATTATTTGAGAGAAAAATTAGAGTGTTTTATTTTATTTTGCATATTCTAAAAATTGTCCTCACCTTTTTCAAATTAAATACATAAAATGTGTATTTATTTTCTCTGTCTTATTTTCTTTTTGGCAGGTTTTACATGTCTTAATTTCTAAACAAGAAAGTTTGTCTAAATTATGATTGATCTAAATTATGTAACTACATCGATGTTGGACTAGACTAAAAAAAAAAAAAAAACACAAAAAACAGAGAAAGAAAGGATCAAGAGAAAAATAAGTAATAAATAGACATTGTGAAAGCTATGTAATTGACAAACTATAGTAACAAATTTCCTAATATATGCTGATGGGGAATTTATGTTTTGTTTATACTTTTTCGTGGTATACGCCTTCAATTTAAAAACTCATCTTGCTTTTTCCATTTTTCTAAATCTTTGTCGTGACATTTGAAATTGGTGTAAGATTTTCAACCATTAACCTAGCTTGTTCGTACGGTTAATGATTGTGATTGTTCCATGTATATATAGCCTTCGAGGTGCATACATTTTTATACACACATACATACATACATATATATATATATATATACACACATATATTTATTATAATACGAATATAAATAAGAAAAATAACAAACTAGCATACAAAATTAACATAATCCGACAAAGTTACTCATGTCCATGATAGCTGAAAACTCTTCGCCTCTGCTAATATTTTAGTCCGTATATGAATCACATATCACAATTAGGGGCGGATCTAGGTTTTAAATTTTATCTGGGCTAAGAAAAATTTTAAAATAAAATAGGTTAAAACCCAAAAATTTATACTGGGCTAAATTTAAAAAAATATATTTTTTAAAATAAAAATTTTTTTTTTTGGACCAAGCTGCCCGGGCTATAGCCCGGGACAGCCAATGAGTACCTCCGCCCCTGGTCAAAACCTAACATGAATTGATGCCTTTTGGAGGAATCAAAAGAAAGAAATTTTATTACGTAGAAGTAGAATTCTTGAATCTTTCGTATTTTGTGTTTGGGAGGCAATTCAAAGTCGTTGTTAATAATTATTTAGTCTCTGTTTGTTAGAAATAATCAAATAAATAAGAGTGGAATTTTTCCTATTTTTAAGTATGCTTTGCAATTTGCTTAAAATAAAATGAATAACATATCTAAAAACTATAACAATAATAAAAAAAAAAAATAAATTCCAATGAAAAAGTTCATGTATATAAGTCAGAAAAATAACTGATAAGCTTATTTTTTTATTTTTTTATAAAAAATAATCAAAATTACCGACCAATAATTATGCTTCTGAAAATCCAAAAGTGACTTTTTAACTTTATGACATATTCAATTAATTAGAAATTAAGTGATTGATGATTTTAATTTTGGCGGATGATCTTTCTAAGAGTGATCTGTTTTAGATATGGGTAAAGGGATTCATTGTTCGGTTAATTAAAAAAAAAAAAAATTAAACTGATCAGGTTAGAATTTTTTTTTTTTTTTTACCAAAACTAAATCGTTATGAATGATTCAACGGTTAACCGCTCAAATTTGTCTAATTGCCCTTTTTATTAATTTTTTAAAATAACTATCAACCTATAACTAATTAATTATATAATATTCAATAACATAAAAATAATTAAAAATCAAACAACAATAATAATATAATTCAAATTAAAGTTATTGAGTTAGTATTTCTTTTCTTTTATCTATTAAGAAATTATATAATGTATCAATATATAATAAATATATATTATACAATTTATATTAATAATAAAATTCAATCACTTAAGTAAACCGACGATTAATATATATTAAAAATCAAAATCGAATTGAAAATCAAAAATTAATAAAGAAAGAAAAAAATTGAAACAAAAACAGTCGATTTAGTTAACAGTAATTTGCACGAATTATTCAATTTAATTCAATATTTTAATCTACTTATTATTATTTTTTTCTCCTCTAAAACATGGAACCATTTCAAAAAAAAAATACCAAATGTGAAAGTGATATGCACACTCGCATAGAGACGTCCCTCACTAGTATTACATTAGCGTTACTTTCTTGTGGACCCACTAATGTTGCCTGTGCTATATATAGAGTGGTGTCACTTCATTAATTAATCTTCTTCATTAATTAATCTCAACTAGTAGGGTACTAATTTTCTTTCATTAGGTATAGGTCTATAATTTTAAAAGCACAAAAAGTCCATTAATTTTCGGTACCCAGAAAAGAACAAGAGATCAGATCTGTATCCCACCACATGCATGCATGCATGGAGGCTTTTAATCTTACAAGTTGTCATCAGTGATAATAATGAAAAGATTGAACCCTTTTGTCATTATATGTGCATATATAAATATATATATATATATATATAGATATACATGCAGAGTCTCGTGGTGTACGTGACTGTGACTTACCATCAAACAATGTTGTCACTAGCTTAATTCGTCCAGTACTAAAATTCAAAAGGAAATGGTCTCATAAATGATGCAATTAGGCTTATATACAATTAATGGGCAGTCCACTACCTCAAGTAGGATTCGGTATGCCGGTCATTTTATAGATTATCAACGAAATTGTTTTAAGATATGCATTTCATGCCTAGCCTAGGTAGCTATTGCAGTGCACTTTCACATATATATATATATATTATATAACAATTTATATTATAATTCAACTTAATAATTTGATATATATGATATGGCATCAACGACTGATGTTTGTTTGTTAATCATTAACGGCTAAATTTTATTTGTCTTCGTGCCTGTGCCTTTAGGCATGGACAAAATGTTAGTCTATATAACAAATTAGGTCATTGATTTGACATTTATGTATTAAATCAACGATAGTTATTATACAAATTAGATTAACGGTCACTATTCATTTTTCATATCTGTCCCTTTGACACAGATAAATACTAGTATATATATATATAATTAGTCAGTCTGTCATATAAATTATTCTTGATACTGTGGAAGACGAGCAAAGCATTTTTCCTTTTTTTTTTTTTTTTTTTTTTTTTTTTTTTTTATGATAATTAGATTCTGATTGATTATCGATACTCTATTAAAAACATGGCACTCTGGGAAATTACTCAAAGGCATTTGTCACAATTGTCTCAAACTGTGTTATAGGATAAGATGAAATTTAGGTACTGTTTGGGTAAAGTAGCTGGTAGCTCTAGTTGTTTATTTTTTGATTTTTTTTAAAATAATCAAATTATCCTCTTACATTATATATATTTTTTTAAATATTGAATAGTAAAACTATCAAATTAATAAAAAATTAAAAAGTTAGTTACTAAAAAATTAATTTTTTTTTTAAATACAAAAAATTAAATTTTTAATAATTAACTACGTAAAAAAAAAAAATAACTTCTTTACGTCTTAAATCAAGTCTTATAATTGTTTGCTTCAAACTACTGTCTCTGTGTGTGTGTGTATAGTTGTACTCTAGGTCTAGAGCATTCTTGCCTAGAATGCGACTGACCAAGCCAATCCAACGAGATAGCTTTTCAATTTCAACTAAACGAAACTTTCTAATTGGGTTCTCCCCCTTTTTTAAGGGCGTTTTTGGAGAAATGGTTCGCCGAAGAATAATAAGTAAAAAATGAAAAATAATTTATAAAAGTTATAATTTTGTAATTTATGTAATAAAAAAAAATTAATTTAATAAAATTTTGTAGAAATTTTTATAGTTTTGTGGGAGTCCAACAAAGACAAACACCCTAATTAATTTACAAGGCATTACTTTACTTCTTATCCAAGCGGCATTAACTAATTAATTATTAATCAGCTTGTCCTCGTTACAAATTATTCCAAGTGACTATTATTCCATCATCAATTGATTATTTTCATATTTTTAGTATTTAGACAAATATTAATATTATTTTATATATATTTAATACTAAATAAGGGTAAAATAATTTTTCATCTTTCACTTTATCTTTTTACTTTTTAATATGCATGCAGTATATATATATATATATATCTTATAATAAATAGCTTAAACGGTGCCAACTAGACGTGAAGGCAGCTGGCTAGGATTTTCATAGTGAAAGGTAACGTGGCACCGTTTGGCGTTAAAAAAAATTATAAAATTTTATAAACATAAATTACAAGAAAATAAAATATAAAATTTTTATTTATTATAAAAATATGAAATACAAACTTTTATAAATTTATATAACTTTAAACACATCTATAATTAGAGTAAATAATTAAAAATAAAGGTCAGGATGTTGATGCTTTCATTGATTAATTTATTTGCGTACTTTTAAATTAACTAATCGCATTCTTTTGTTCTTCCGAATATTATATGAATAACTGTGTACTTACGTTCTGTTCTCTTGCAGCCAACTTGTTTTGACACCTATTCGTAGAATTCGCACGCCGTGATGTATCAACATATCTATCCAAATTATTAATTAGAAAAATTAAAAACTATAAAGACGGTGCAATCATATTCATTTGTGCGTGTTGTGTTGTGTGTATATCACTAATTTGTGAATTTTTTTAAAATTTTTTTCTTCCTTTTAATTGGGTTAATGTTGATGAGTATGTAATATATATATATATATGTATATATATAGGGACTAATACATATAAGGAGTGTTTGGTGTGATAAAAAATAATGAAAAATGTAATTTGAGTGATATTTAGGGGGTGTTTGGTGTGATAAAAAGTGAGATAAAATGAGATAATTTGTGGGTTCGTAATGCGCGCAGTGAGA
>JAVXUM010000030.1:23006805-23021990 GCA_035590655.1 Pouteria glomerata
GAGGGCTAGCACAACGCCCCCCAAAACGAGTCCTTAAGGGAGAGGTTTCCACGCCCTTCTTATAAGGCGTGATTCATTCTCCTCCCAAACCGATGTGGGATCTCATAATCTGTCCCCTTAGAGGCCCAGCGTCTTCGCTGGCACACCGATCTGGCATCGGCTCTGATACCATTATAACAGCCCGGGACTAATACCGCTTGAAGATATTGTCTACTTTGGGCCACCGGGCGCACACAGCATCCTGGCCTCTCATGGTTTTTTTTTTTTTTTGGCGAGGCCCAACCCGGTGCCCCCTAAAATGCGTTCTCAAGGGAGAGGTTTCCACACCCTTCTTATAAGGCGTGCTTCGTTCTCCTCCCCAACCGATGTAGAATCTCACAATATTCATATGGCACTCTTGGCCAATCAATACTCATATATCAAACCGAATAATGCAACCCTTGTCCCATGCACATATATGCTCAATCATGTAAATAAATGTCATTTCAATACAAAAATACATTCTCATTAGGCTTGATGATGACTTGGGATCCATTTGACATTTAAATATCATTAATAATTGAGTTTAGGCCTAAATCATGTATTTAGAAATCAATTTTAAACATTTTAAAAACTCTACCCAAACATGGTGTCCAAACACTTAAAGTGCCATCTGAACACTAAAGACCAGTGTCCAGTTTCTAGTTTCGTCCTCAATGAAATCTAACTCCAAATCATACCCCAAATCACCTATCCAAGCCTCAATCTCAACAACAAAATATATATAAATACTTTGACACCTAAATAACATACTTCCATAATATTTAATCGAAGAATAACTCAAATATATGCAAGATTTCCACACATATATGCATATATATAAACAAATTCATATATGCAAAAGTATATATCACAACTCTTTCACAACTCAATAAAAAATCAACAAATAATATATCAAAATCTTCTTAATAACGAGTATAATACAAATCTAAGTCACATCTACCTCGAATCCAAAGAAAGAAGGAGAAAAATGAAGAAAAGAGCTTCCAACCTTCCAAAACTGATTTTTCCTCTCTCAGGCAAATCATCAAAAATGGATACCACCACAACGTTCACAATATTAAATACTACCCTAATCTATCGACTTTCTACACTATATCATACTTTCCCTCTCTTATCTCTCTCTTTTCTCCCTTTTCTCTTTCTTCTTTTCTATTTATGGAAGCTAACCCAAAAAAGAAGAAGGAGTGGAAAGAAAAAGAAGAAAAAGAGAAGAAAGAAAGAAAGAAAAGAAAAGACAGAAAAGGCTACACCCTTGACACAGTTGTCCAACTCGATATCAATTCGAGCTAAATCTAGTATAGTAAAACAAAATAAATTAACCAAATTTTAGTTTAAATTTTTATTAGTCCAAAATAATACATAAATAGTTAAAATTAAATATCAGTATTACAGTATTTTTAAACATTATTTTTAGGTAGTTAATTACGTTAGGATATTTTTTTAAGACCGAATTTTGCGTTACTCTATTTCCTTATGTTTTGTTAGGATTTTGTTTTCTCTATTTAAACTTTATATTTTTTTTAAAGGTTTTTCAGTTGATTGATAATAAAAATTCAAATTATTAGAAAATTTCTTTAGAAAATTGGTTCATTTTTGAGTGGGAATTCTCAAACTAAACCAAAAGTTACAGAATCTATCTACTGTACTTCTTTAAGTCATATGTTTCCTTGCATTATAAATTTTTAACAATTCGGATTGCCATACAAGTGATATAACAGTTAAATAAGAGGTAAAAGATTTTTAAGTAAAATAATGAATAATAACGATTTTTTTATCAGAAACAAAATTATTTAGAAATTAACAGAATTAGTTAGTTGGATTAAATGTAATTAGTCAACGTTAGCTAAATGTGTGGTTAAGTTAGCTTCTATTATTCTTCACTGATTCAGAATTCAAGATTCCTATTCTTTCATCGACCTCTATTGTTGATCTCTTTCATCTTCTCTCTAGATACGACTTCTATATTTTGTTAATTGTCGTCTAAAAAATCATATTATAGGTTCAGAAATCAATTTTTTGTTTTACTAATGATTAAATTTTTATTTGTAAATGTGACTACCCCAATTAATCTGATTGTTTTTTGTAATTATTTGTTCTATATTATGACCTACTTTTTTATTACAAAAGAAAATTAAGAAACTTTAAAACTATTGCATGAAAATATGATTCAACAAATTATTATTATAATTTTTAATAAGGTGCCATTCTCATTAATTACATATTTGGAAGACCCTTTTATATATAAATATATATATATGGTAGCAAAGGCAATCTTATTCTCTGACCCCACAAAAAGCAGAAGTATACTAATTAAAACAGTGGAAATTAATTTAATTTCAATCAAACACGGGACACGGAGGGAAACTCTCGACCATGGCCCGTCCGCCGTGGATATGGAACAAGCGCTTCCAAGTTTTCAATTGGCCAATAACTCCTTTAGCTGCGTAGATGGTTAGTACCATGCTGCTTTTCCTTAACCTCTTCAATCTCTTCGCAATCTTGATCTTCAACTTACATATTCTAATTCTCAAGCATGACGACGATGGCCTTCTCCTAGGGAAATCATCATCGGCTCGCTTTAGTACTTTGTAGATCAAGAACTGTGCTCTTCGACGCTTCATCTCTTCTGGGTCTTCCTTTTCCACCTTTGAGTATGCATGTCGTCTACTCATAAGACTCGTTTAATTCTTCAACGAAACCCAAAGAGAGAGAGAGAGAGAGAGAGAGAGAGAGAGAGAGAAGTGAATGAGTATTAATGAAAACTGGGATTACGTTGAAGCCATATTTATGGGGAAATGAAGAGTTAACGATCGATCCATCCATCATCCACGTATGTGGGGTCATTTGAAGAGGTCAGGTTATGTATGGTGATGAAGCAGTGCATATGCATTACCGTTTGGTGGAAAATAATTGAATTGAAAACTGGGTTCCGAGCTGGAGAAATAATTAACAACAAAATTGCTTACCATGGCAACAAAAATATTAAAATACGTTGTTGTGATCAATATATATATATTAATTTTGATTATAAGTATTGGATGATAATTAGGATAACTAATAAATAATGTCATTTAAAATAATACATGAAACTTAATGCAACATAGAATTGATTTTTATGTGTAATTATTTTTTTGATATTTAATTGATGAGATGTATAATGAAATAATAGTTAATATATGTAATTTGACAGGAAATTTGAGATAAGATCATTTTAAATAATTAAAGTTTAATAAAAAATTAATTAATTCAAAAATAAAAATTATATATATATAATACTCTATAACGCAATAATATACTGGTCTTGGGAATTAATTATACTATGTAGAAAAAGATTTTACGTCTTGCAATCAAATAAAACATTAAGATAAAATATATTAAGCCCATGCGTGGAATCAACAATTTAATCTCATCTCATATCCTATGATCAAATATGTTTGGCACTGATTAACTCTCTCTCCTTGAAGCTTGTTTCATGATGATTTTTGGGAGGTGTTATAGCAAATCACCAAATTGAGACCGTTACACATAGACAATCATGATTAATTAATTATTTTTAAAATAGAAAATTGAGAGAGAGAGAGACCAATGAATTATTATAATTAACGTTGATTGGCGAAATACATGCATTGACATTGGGAGATGTAGCCATCCCGGATTCAAGAAGGTAGAATATATAGCTTAAGTTGCGTGCGTTATATTTTAAAGCACCGCACGTTAACGTTAACTTGGAGATTTATATATAAATAAACATTGAATTATGCACCATGTTTGTCTGGTTAAACAATAACATCGTCAAAGTAAAAATATAATTAATTATGTATTTCACAAGGCATTAATTGTTTAATGTATTGGTGTGGAGGAGATCAAACGAGCTCCAAATTTGAAAAAAGAGTAAACATCTAGTTTACGTGTTTCAAGAGACTACAGTGAAGGAATTCACTACAGGAGCTGTAGTGATGAATTCAATAGATGAGATTTATTTTCACTTAAATTACAAGTGATTTTTAGTATTCTATATTTATTGTGCTCCAATCAGATTTTTTGAGTTTTTATTTTTATTTTAAAAATAATTTTAATTAAATTAAATTAGAACCTTTAGATTTAATGAAAACAAATCTCATCCGTTGAATTCATCACTGCAGCCCCCTGGAACCCCTTCCCCGAGCCATGTACAATGTATCCTTATGAATTAATTTATGACATTTCTAATAATGTATTGCTGTATTTCTATGCAAGACCACAAATTTCCAACAGGGAGAACGCATTGTATTAAAAAAATAGTAATCATATATAATAAGAAAAAAAAATGTCTCAAAATGTAAAAATTTATTTCAATTATAATTCTTGTAATGTCACTTTATTCTGCTTTCATTTTTTTTATATAATTTTTTTAATTTAACAATATGTTAGAATTGTAACTCATAGTGACTCACAGTAACACATAGAAGACTAGCGATTGGAGATTTAACCTGTGATATAGAATTACTAGTTTAGAAATTTTATTTCAGACAGGTTCTCAAATTCAGTTTTGATTGGGTTTCTCATTCCTATATATTCAAGACATGGTGTACATCAGTGCTAAGTTCAAGAGTTAGGGTTTTTAATAGGTATGAGTTGAGAGAAAAGGTAAAAATAAGTAATAGAGTTATCTGGTGTTCTTTAAGATTTTATTATGTTTCTCTTGTAATTCTTAACTCTATTGTTAAAGTTTTTTTATAATCGAAAATTGACTTTATCTTACCCGTGGACATAGACAAATTGTCAAACTACGTAAATCTTGTGTTCTTCTATTGTATGTTATTTTCTTGTGTTCGTTTATGAGTTTGTCATTATTCATCAGAGTACACCAAAAAGTGATCCAGGGTTTTTGTAACAATAATTGATATCAAAGCTAGATATTGAATATGTCTGGAAGAATCTCCTCGTCTACAAACTTCGATGTCAATAAGTTCAACAGAATGGAAAATTTTGAACTGTGGCAAAGAAGGGTGAATGATCTATTGGTACAATAGGGAATAGTGAAGCCATTGACAATGGCGAAATCAGAAAAGATGGAAGAAGCAGTTTCTTGAAGGGGTAAGTATTCGTCAAGATAGAGATTGTTAAGTAGAGTTACCAATATTAAGTTTCCAAAGGAGGTGAATATTCGTCAAAATAAAAATTGTTAGGTGGAGTTACCAACATTTAGTTTCTTAAGGGGTGAATATTCGCCAAGATGGAATTTGTTAGAGTTGTGGCTCATATTGATTCATGGGATTATGGGATTTAACCCGCAGTATAGGATTATCGGTTTTGGAATTTTATTCCAAGCAAGTTTCTAAATCTAGTTTTCATTGAATTTCTCGTTCTTATATATTTGGGACACGATGTACATTAGGGCTAAACTCAAGGGTTAAGATTTTCAATAGATATGAATTGAGAGAAAAAGTAAGAACAAGTGATAGGGTTATTTATGATCATTTAAAATTCTTTTATTTCTCTCTTGTAATTTCAAACTCTATTGTTAGGGTTTCTTATATTTGAAAATTAGTTTTACCTTACTCGTGGACATAACCAAGTTATCGAATCACATAAATTTTGTGTTCTTCTATTATGTATGATTTTCTCGTGTTTGTTTATAAGTTTATCATTATTCATCAAGGTGTTACCAAAAGGTGATCTAAGATTTTTGCAACAACACAATATTTTTCAGTAAGGGATGAAACCTCTGGAGTTTAAAAAAAAAATTAAAAATTTTATACCATCATAACATCCAAAGGATATTGTAATATTGTTTTGGCGATAAAAGTACAATTTAAAAAGTATTTTGTATGAAATAATTGACCCCCAAATTGATTATATCATTTTGAGATGAGAGAGGTGTGAAGTTACTTTTAAACTTCAGGTCCTTTTACATTAAATCGTTGAAAAGATGCGCTAGAATTTCAAGTTATCTCACTCTCACCTTATTAATGACAATCAAGACTTGAGGTGAGACTCGCTCCCAGCCCTTTTTTTTTTTTTTTTTAAATAAATTTTAACCTTTCATTTTTATCTTACCCCCTGTAAACAAAAAATATTCGGATCGTTAATCTCATGAATCGAGCTCGTAGCAACGCCTAATTTTAATTGCAAACGAGGGGACAAATTAAGGCAAGCCGGCCGGAAAATGGTGCTTGCGGTTGTGCGGTTGGGAGTCTTGGGACAATGCCTTTGATGAAAGTCAACCAAACCCAGGCGCCCGGATTTTTCTATGGAATTGGAAATTAATTACTACTACAGCTCTCTTTTCATGCTTATGTGGGGATCGATGCAGAGGTGGTGTTATTTATTCAGTCCCAATCAAAGTTTCATATGGTGATTTTGGAAGTAAAAGGTGATTGTAAATTTTGGCTATTTTAGATTCAAGGCAAATTAGAAGGAAGGGAAAAAAAAAATTAAAGCTTAAATTTTCAGATAATAAAAATAAGAAAAATGATATGCTTTGCGGGTTTTTTTTTTTTTTTTAATTAGAATTTATAGTTAGATTGATGCGGGTATTTTTGTAATATGAACTTTTTACCAGAAATGAAATGCATGACTTCTCTAACTAATATAATACGCGTAATAGTGAATATGGATGTTTGAAGAAGGATCTTCCCCCAAGTAGTTCTTCAAAGAAACTAGAATTAATTTGTCGAACTCTCTTGATTATGTTGATTTAGTACTTATGATTTCTTCATCTGCTAGCTGGCACAATTAAAAAATAAAAAATAAAAATAAAAATCGAGGAAAGAGAAAGTAGAGCACAAGACCTCCATTATTTTTAAGTTCAAAACACATATACATGTGTACATGAATCGATTATAAAATTTATCTGTGGCACACAAATACAATTATTCAATCTTTAAATATATCAGTAGTAAGAATGGTTAAATTAATGAAATGTAACAATGAATTGCTGAGATTTGCAACTTCCATAATTCTCCCGAGAAAAAAAGTATTTTATAGGCATCAAACAGCCTCAGCAAAATTAAAAATAATCTCTGTTATGTGAAGGAATAGTTGTTATATACCATATTTAATTTATTTTAACTTAATGGCACCACAAAAAATAAAAAGTAGGCATTGTTAAACCCATAACTCAACTGCTCTTTTTCTTAAAATCACTCAGGCTCAATCAATATATATATATAAATAAAATTTTAAGAAAGTTTAATGCATGCCCCCCTTTTACATTTTCATTCTTAAAACAAGTAATGGTTGATAAGCATTGCTTGCACCCAGGAAACTAAGTACCTCGATAAAAGGAAATATTTTGGTACAATTGATTGTGATGAGCCATTTCAAAGATCTTGAACTGGAGATTCCAAAGCGAAAAACTAAATATCTATACATGCATTCACACATCATATACATATTATGCCTTTCAAATCAATATCAAATACAAACATAGTTGTTAAAAAAAGTAATAATAATAAAGGAAAAACTTTTGCGGGCTTACAGATTCAACAAACAACAAGGATTTTGTGAAATTTTGCTCCTAGAAGCTTTACTCGCTGAACTAGGACTACTACTTAACCGACAGAGCTTTCCAGTTTCAAGCTCATAAGCTGATTCACTTCAGCACCAAACTCATCGGGAAGCTCGTTGAAAACATCCCTGCAAAATCCAGAAATCATGGCTGCCATGGCTTTCTCATAGTCAATACCTCTCTGTTGGAAATAAAACAATTGATCTTCACCGATTTTTGAGGTGCTGGCTTCATGTTCTATGCGGGCTGCGGGGTTCTTCACCTGTATAGGAGGGGGATACGATTAATCCGGTAAGCAACTAAAGTAGGAAAAAGCTTCCCATTTGCGATGACAATGAAAGAAAAGTAATAGTGCATTGACTAAAGAGAAGTTCAATATAACTACAGCAAAACAACTTATATTAGCAAGATCATATTCAAATTCATCCTTTTTTTTTTTTTTTTTTTTTTTTAATATTGGTTTCTACCCATATTCCTAAGTTTTCCCTAAAAAGAAAAATGTCTATTATTAGGAATTAAAAACATGGGTCAACAATCTTTCAAGAGGATATGACCTCGCAACAGAATATTTTTCCATCCTACAAAGCCTAAAAACAAATCTAATTTGTTTCTTATGTTAATCTTAACTGTCTATAATGATTTTGCATTCGTTCAGTCTTGTCCATTGCAGAGTGGCTTGTGACAATGTCCTATTTAAATATAAGCACCGCCAAAAAGTCCTCTTAAGGACACAAACATCCCAAAACAATAAAATTTTCCAATATGCATAACTTGAACACGAGTTCATGAAAAAACCATCCCTGGACCCTAGTCATTTTCGCTCCTAGAACGATATCTAACCTCATCACCCCTGAATCACACTTGTTTACAATACTACCAGTTGCAACTACACCTGTTATGAGATTCAAAAACTATCCTATCTCATTTAAATGATCTCCACATCATGTGCTACCTTTGATTAACATCCTTCAGCACAACTTAACAGTTGATCCAAACAGTAGATGAACAATCAAGTAAAATTTTAACAATCAAACAATGAAAGACTCGAGACAAATTCAGTATGTCCAACATATATGCATGCTTAATTTTATGTTCCTTTTACCTTCTGCTCTGTGCAAGTAATGGACAAAGACTTTCCCTGGAATGTAAAAGTTTGTACTTAACAATTGCATGGTTTCCAGTTCAAGGGCCAAACACTAGAATGTCGAGTCATGACATGGAAGGAACAACTTAACAAGCTTGCACTACACAAAATTTACTACTAAATTTCAAACAAGCTACAATATAGACTACATATATCTAGCAAGTAGTTCTGGGTAAAAGGATTTATATGGGGAGTAAGTGAAATAATTACCTGGATGTATGGATAAGTGTTGGCAGCTGCGTTATCACCAATAAGCATTGAATCACACTGCGAAGAATTCCGAGCATTATCCGCCCTTGACAGAACCTGAACCAGCCCCCGGTAACAGTTCCTTGAATTACCAGCAGAGATGCCCTTTGAAATTATCCTACTTTTAGTATTATTCCCCTTGTGAATCATCTTTGTTCCTGTGTCTGCCTGCTGATGATTATTAGTCAATGCCACAGAATAGAACTCACCAACTGTATCATCACCCTCCAAAACAACACTTGGGTACTTCCAAGTAATGGCTGACCCTGTCTCCACTTGCGTCCAGGATATCTTCGATCTAGCCCCAGCACAAAGACCCCGCTTCGTCACAAAATTATAAATCCCTCCCCGCCCTTCCTCATCACCAGCATACCAATTTTGCACGGTGGAGTACTTAATCTCTGCGCCCTCAGCACAATACAACTCAACCACAGCGGCGTGAAGTTGGTTCGTATCATAAGAAGGTGCAGTGCATCCCTCCAAATACTCCACAAAACTCCTATCCTCTGCAACTATAAGCGTCCTCTCAAATTGCCCAGTTTCCAACGCATTTATACGGAAATAAGTAGAGATTTGCATAGGGCACTTTGTATCCTTAGGTATGTAACAAAATGAACCATCACTAAACACAGCTGAATTCAAAGCAGCATAGTAATTATCATCAGGTGGAACAACCCTGCCTAGATACTTCTTAACTAAATCTGGGTATTCCCTAATTGCCTCAGATATGGAACAAAAAATCACACCAGCCTTCTCTAATGTCTTCCTGTGGGTGGTCGCAATCGATACGCTATCAAGAACGGCATCAACAGCAACATTAGCCAATCGATTCCGTTCATTCAAGGGAACACCCAGTTTGTCAAAGTACCTAACAAGCTCAGGATCAGCCTCATCGAGGCTATTCAAAGTTGGTTTCTTTTTGGGTTCTGAGTAATAACATAGAGCCTGAAAATCAATCGGAGGGTACCGATTGTCCGACCACTTGGGTTCGGTTAGCCTAAGAAATTTCGCATAAGACTTCAATCTAAAATCGAGCATCCAATCGGGTTCGTTCTTACGCGAAGAAATCAATCGAATCGTTTCCTCCGAGAGCCCCTTGGGAATCGAAAACGAGTCGATATCCTCCTTGAATCCCCATTTGTAGTCACGTTTGAGGAATTTCTGAAGTGGGTCATCGTCGTTTGAAAGCTTACCCGTAGAGGAAGAAGCGCTTGCAAGGTCCGGATCGAGAGTCCTGGGCTCATATCCAACGTCTGCTCTGACCTTGAGGAGCCTAAAATTATGGTTTTTAGGGCTCAAAGACTTCGCGGTTTCAAGTTTTGGGTAAAAACCCTTTGCAATTTTCACTGTTTCGACGTGGGTTTGAGGAGAAAAGCTCGATATCCCGTTCGCAAGAAGAGAAGCCATTGATGGATGGATAGAGTTTCAGAGAGGGCTTCAATTCCACACAGAGGAGCTGAAAAGGCAATTAATTGTTTCTGGAACTGAAGTAGGGGAAATTGTTGGCGTTTGGTGTTTTTGTATCCACACATATCGAGAGTCTCATGCCGACCACAAGTCGTTCTTCTGTTCACAATTTCGGACAGCCAAACATGCCCTTATTCTAATGAGTAAATATGTGTCTCCACTTGTACTTTTCGGTCTTTTTAACGCAACAAGTTTACCCTGCTCCTTCCTTTTCTCTCTGCCGGACTGATCTTTTTATTCTCTTATATAGGACTTTGGTTCATACAGATGGAAATCAAGTACTAGGAAAGATGGACGGATGCGAAACAGAGTGGAGCAGAGCAAGAGAAGTGCAGCGACCAAGTGGAACTCTTGATTTTTACTCTCCTAAATGTACTTAAATTTTGGATAACTATGTAAATCTGTGAGTTGATATTTTACTGTTTTTTTTTTCTTTCATATAATGTGTGAGTGTGTATAAATCGATCTTATATTCTCAATATTTGACAACAGTATGTCAAGGCTTTTTTTTTTTTTTTCCTAAATGATTTTTTTATTAAAAATTATTTTTTAAAATTATATTTTTTAAACGTATTAATCGTATCTATAAAAAATAAAAATAAAAAAATTCAAGTTCATTAATGTGCAAAAATTTTTGCGTCATTCGGCACAGTCAAATGTACTATGTATTTGTCACTATTCAAGGAGTTTGCATTAATCTTGAGGTGCGTCTCTCCCGACTCAAACCATTTTCTCTTAAAGTATTAAGGAAGAGTTCAAGTGACTCATGAGTACCTACTTAAGCTCCTCCTTAATACTTAAAGAATAGAGGTTCGAGTCAAGAGAGACGCACCAGAGATTAATACAAACTCCTTGAACGATGACAAATACACAATATTTTTTACTGTGCTAAGTGACGCAAAAATTCCCAAACATAAAAATTCAATTCAATTCCACTCATGAAAGTCCTTTATATACACCTATTTTGATGGGAGATACTGGAAGATATTTAGAAACGTGGCCTCGAGTATGCATCCAACAGATGTACACCCTAACCCGAACCTTGGCAATTGATTGTGGCCTACACTTTCTGCTCGCTAATTCTAGTCATAATGAGAGAACACTTTGTCATTTAGCTCGGACAACAACCTATTCACATTTTGTTTAGTCAATTTGTTGGGCGGATTTTATATATATATCATGTACATGCTTACATATCTTGTATCATCTTGAAACTATTTTGTGGTTCAGGGAATGATGGCTGGCCATGCTTACTATTTTCTCGAAGTTGTGTATCCACTAATGACAAGCCGCCGTCCCCTTAAAACTCCACCGTTTATTCGATCATTGTTTGCAGATGAGCCCGTGGTGGTGGCACAGCCTGCAAATGTGAGATTTGCTCCACCACCCATGGAGGAAGCTCAACAAAATTAATCAGATACTGGGGAAGAATGCACGAGTGTTAGTTGAGTTGCTAGTGTGTTAATCTGTTCATAGAATTAGTTCGAGACCGAAGAGAACCCTTTATTAGATAGTTGAACCTGTAAGTTTGTCGCTACTTTTGCACAAGCTTTTGAACGTGCATATTGTAATTCAGTCTGGAATTTGATGCACTTTCTGGTTGGTATGGGGCATTTTGTTCAGTTATTTAACTGCAATTTTTGCTAGAAATGCAGCTGTAGTTCTGGTCATCTCATTTCGTCCTTGCCATCTACTTTCTGAACTTACTATCTTCTTGTTATTGGCATAAAAATATGGGTAGTACAACTGAAAAAACATGGATACGAATACAAGCACGATCTAGGTATAATTAAAAAAATAAAAATATGATCACGGCAATAATACATCAAAAAATAACAATAATAAATATAATTTTTTTATATATTTTTATTAATTATATATATAAATATAACGTCCATATTGAATATATAAAAATAATAAAACATGAAATAAAAGACTTTATGATTTTAAATTTTTATTAACCATACATTTTGAAGAAAAAAGGATAAAAGATTTCGACTTGTTAAGTGACATTCAAAGCATATTTGCTCGATATTATTGTAAATGGATGTAACACCATTTAAAAGTGTCCACTTCATAGGTAAGCATCAATCAGAAAGAAACCATTTTGGAGGTGAAATTTTTATTTCTGACCAAGCTGAAAGGAAAACCAGGGAACAACCAACCAAACAAAATTACCATTGATTTTGAGTATGGTACAATGCACTTTGAAAGTGATGTTAAAAACCCTAAACCCTAAAGACTGAAGAAAGTGGCACTCTATCTGATAAAAAGAAGAATGAAATAAAAATTCCTCCTAGCCTAATACACTCAATTACATAAGCTGCGCGAAATGTTTACAATACCCAAACTTTAAAGCTGGGGAATCCACGAGGAAATGAATTTCACCAAATCTGCATCTGCTTGTTGCAGAGAGAGCTCTGTATATTATACATGGGGAAAAAAAAATGCTAAAACTACATCTGAATTTGATTCTCTCGCCTTTTTGACTCCACTAGCATCTATTGCCGCAAACAATTTTCAAGGTGAAAAGGGTAGTCATGCTCAGAGTGACGATCAACCATAACTAACGGATCGGATGATACTGGGCTGATATTCTCTTTGGAGGCAGCTTACGCAATATGTAGAGGACGAGAGCTGAAGGTAGGATCTCAACTAACTGTTTTTTGAATCAATATTTGTCAGAAAATAAATCAATAAACCCAGAAAAATGAACGAGTTTTCTGAAATTACACACAAATTATTATACAAGCCTTTGTAGAGTACCGCGTAATAGATTAAGTTTAGAACTGGGTGATCCAATACATTGAGCGATGCATCTGAGTCAAAAGCTGACAGAACAACCTGCATATGGAGAATTGAGTTAGAATGTGTGTGTAGAATATTGAAAGCAAATAAAGCAGCACATTAACTGCACATTAACTAACTACACTCATTTTAATTGACTTCAATCATAGGGGCTTGAGATACTCTCAAAAGATTTCTCTGCCTGGTACTCATTCAAAAAGAGTTGCCAACCGGAAGACAGATTCAAGATGGGTCATGTAGAAGCAGGAACTTTCTTCAGACACAAACTGCTAACCATTTTTTCACATATATTTTGTTTTCATTTTTTGGTGGTAGGGGGTTGCCAGTTGTTCACCCATCTAATCCAGAATAGAAAGGCCGTTTGAAATAAAAAAAGGAAGAAAAAAAAGAAAGAAATAAAGTAAAATAAAAACTAACAATGTTACTTTCGATAGAATGACCACACAAATCTCTAATAAATGTTTTGTCATATGTAGCCCACATGACACAATTGTTCAAAGAAAAAAATAAAAAAAATAAAAAGAAACACTATTCCCAGGAGAGAGTACTTTCTTGAATTAACTAGTGCACAGAACAGTCCAAGACTTACCACAAAACATCTTATAAGAAAACAGGTGAAGCATATGGCAGTCACAGATCCGACCTGCAACAATTACCACATACTTAGCAGCAAGTTACTTAGACTAATTAATCTACTATTTACGTGAAATATTTAGATAAGGTTATCCCCAAAAATGCACAAGTGTACCAAAGATTTTCAGTAGTTAATCTAGTGGCAACGAAGAATACAAATCGCAGTCACACTCATGATTTAGTAAACATATTATATTACCTTGAAAAACATCAATTTGCATATTAACCAATCCTTTCCATGTGAATGTGTTAGGTAAAGCAAATTGTAATTCCCAAATAATACGAGAAGCTACCTGGATAAACCAGTAAGAGAATTTCTGTTCAAGGTTTCAGCATTAAATTGAGATATCAATGATATGGCTTGAAAACCCAAGCTCAGTCATAAATTCCATAAGTTGGTGCAGAAGGCACGCCTAAAAGTTAACCATACCTTTATCCCCAGTTCTGTAAGGTTATTAAAAAGTTAAACCACAAGATGTGGTAATATTGGAAGGCAGATACAGTAGAGTAGTTCACCGAAAATGGTATGCTAACCAGAAGGCTGTGACCAGATAAAAGAGAATTTTGCGCTTGGCATTTCCAAATGACAAATAAAAAGGGATGACATTAGGATCTGACTGATTCAGTACCTTGTCCTATCGTGATAAATGGAATCTATTGCGTCCAATTTTGTTAATGATATTGCCGGTTTTTTTTCCAATAATAAAAAATAAGCCTACTCAATCCAACTTAAATCAAGTTCATCAGAAATCATTGGTTCCTCCTCTTTGGATCTTCCTATAAATAGAAATTTCGGCCACATTCACCATCATTGAAGATCGTCTAACTATGTTTTTCCAAATCTATATTTACACTGTAAAGCACAATAAAAAAATAATGGCAAAAAAAAAGACCACATTCAAAATTTCAGGGAAAATACAAATACCCAAGAGATGCTCCAGAAGATTTCTAGCAATTACGGTTTGTCCAGTCAACAAACAGTCATTTTGAAGTACAAACCTCGTGAAGCTTCTTTCTTCTTCCTTTAGATTCAATAGGGAAACGCCTCAGCATGAAAAATAGTCTATAAGCATTGGATCCAGCATCACGCAGAAAATACGTAAGAAAACACGAACATTAAGTATAGGGATACTCAGATGGAAGATGCTTCAGATACATAAATAACAGAACCAATAGACATGATTATGAAGATTCACCTTCCTCCATACAGCAAGAAAGCTAACTATAGTGAAAATACCAGTTAACAAATGCCATAGCCATGGCTGACCAGAAACAAACTTTCCAAATGTTTCGAAAATTATAAATAAGAAGGCGATAGAAAAAAACAAAACATTAAATTTTTTTTTTTTT
>JAVXUM010000030.1:23062343-23072989 GCA_035590655.1 Pouteria glomerata
AGGAAAGTACAAAAAGTAATTAAATTTGGTGAGATTTGGTAGTTTTTAATCCCACCAAACAAGGCTGAAATTACAACTTTTTTCACCTTTCTACTCTACTACAGTAATTTAATATGACAGCGGACCTCATTTTTTCTCATTTTTCTGTTCTGTTACAGTAAAAAATTTTTATCAAATATATAAAAGTTACAACTTTTCTACTCTGCTACAGTGACAATTTTATCAAATACTCAAAAGTTACTAAAAATTACATTTTTATTCACCAAATATACCAAAAATTACAACTTATAAAAAAAACACAAAAAACTATTAAAAATTACACTTTTTTGCTTCTGCCACGCCCCTTATATAATTTAATAATTACTTGATATATTCATTCAATTCAACACACTTAAATTCATCAAAAGACAAAGATCAAAAAAATGTCTCACAGAAAAATACTTAAATGTCAATTCTTTGTCAATCTTAGTGCTTACATTATTTCCACCATCATTATCGTCAAATTAAGACATTACCAATTAAAAATTTCACACCTATAAATACTAAAGATATATGTATGATGTAGAGCTCTCTCTCTTTCTATATATATATGTATATATATATAAATTTATAGGTATTTTTACAGACTTCCAATTTAAACGCGGGGGTATTCTTGATTGGAAACTCCTTTTCGACCATTTTCTTTTACTCTTTTTTTGCATTTAGATTAGCATAAGAGGTTATGGACTAATGGTCAGTATATATATATATATCTATATGAAAAAAAATCTCACTTTATGAGTTAATTTTTGAGAGTAAGAGAATCTCACAATCACCTAACAACTGATATCAAACTCTTTGTCGGGAGAAACATGCTATAGTTGCCTCTAACGCATTCCCGATGTGTGAAGGGGAGAGTCTCATGTTATGATTTGAGAATGAGAGAAATTCAAAATCACCCAATAAAATAGGGTATAAATTTTTCCCCACTGAGATCATTGGACCTTCTTTATTTATTTTAAAAATCACACAATAAAGAGTGTAGGGTGCACATAAGGGAAATTTTCCCACACATTGATTGTTGAACCTTCTTTATTTATTTTAAAAATCACATAATAAAGAGTGTAAAGGGTCGTCTACACGATCGAGGACAATTGCCATAATTTTCCCTACTCGTAAAAGTATACCACTTATTCAAGTGGTAATTCAATGAGTTGCTTATTCAGCTTCTTTGTTTCCAATTAACGCGTTCAGACAACATCAACTTTCTTCATGGAATATTGGTTGATATAGATGTTAAATATAGATTTTTCAATATCCTGAACCAATCCTTACAGCTGGAAAATTGTGTATATCAGGCTTTGTCTTCCTAATTTAGAGTAAATATTTTTTCTTTTTGTCCTCTCTCACCTTAGAATTAAAAACCCTATAATTCTAATGAAATTTCCAATCCAATTTACATTTTTAAATTGGGCATCAAACACGAACTAAAAAATTTTGATGGAAATTGTTTCAACTTGAAAGGGTTAGAGCTCAACCGTATTAACTAATTATCCCATCGGCTTAAAAATAAATATAGGAATTGACTTAAAAAAAAATGAAGAGACCTCATTTCTCATTTGTCACTATCAGACGTGTAGACGGGTGGTAATTGCCTCCAACTTTAATATATATGAATTGACTTGAAAATAAATGCAAAGACTTCAATTGTCATTTGTCATGGACTCACGGTCAGACCAAAAACCAAGTGAACTTGATATTTTTAATTAGGGTGAATAAAATATAATTTTTGAATGAATTAGAGCAAATGTTTAAAAAAAAAAAAAAACAAAAGTTCAAAATAAATAAATAATAATAGAATAAAAATAAAAACTTTTAAATTAACAAAATAAAAATAATAAGATTTTAATTTAATATATTTTTTAAATTGGCAAGATAATTAAAATATTTAACGTTAAATCATTATATATCAAAATGATATTTAAGATTAAACATTCTAGAAGATAACTCAATTAATAAAATTTTGGATTTATTTTTCAATCATCATTAGTTCTAGTTTTCTTAGTCATAAAAAATTTACTCGATCGTTAATTTTAAAATTTCAAAAAATTAATCAAATTTTGCATAAATTGAACCGAATATTTGAAGTAATAAAAAAAAAAGTAACGTTTAAGATAAATTAAGTGCACGACTGTAATCTGTTAGTTATGGTGGAAATTAAATTGGTATATAAACAAATGCAACTCTATACTTCATCATTCATTCTTCACCAAACTAGCTGAGCTGAGCAGTCCGTCTGAAAATGAAAATGAAAATATCAAGAGGAGGACAGCTTGTCTTTCTCTCCTACCTTCTCATAGAACTTGTAAGCCTCACCATTGCCCAGCCTGATCTGCTATACCACGACTGCACAACCAACATCAGCAGTCCCACCAACAATACTATGTACCTGAAAAATGTCGGTACCCTCTTGTCCTCCCTCTCGTCAAAACCCCATAAATACGGGTTTTACAATTCCTCAGTTGGTGAAAGCTCTGATACAGTTAACGCAATCGCGCTGTGTCGACCAGACGTCGACCCGGATAAATGTCGTAGCTGTGTCAGTGACTCTGCGACTAAGCTCGTTCAAACTTGTCCCAACGCCAAGGAGGCGATTGGAGGGTATGACAATTGTATGGTGCGATATTCGAACAAATCCATATATGGGTTTATGTCACCTGTTCCTTATTTCTTTGTGTGGAGTCAGAAGAACGTGTCTAGGGTTGATCAGTTCAACCGGGCGGTGGCAACCTTGTTGGACACCCTCCGAAGCCAAGCTGCAGCAGGTGGGCATAATTAAGGAACAAATTTACTTTCTTTCGTTTAATTTCTGATAGACCGAAACGATATATAAATACATACATTTGTAGTACTTTTTATACAAGGTAACGATATTGTAATCCTTGCAGGTGGACCTCTGGAAAAGTTTGCAGCTGGGAACAAAACAGGTCCAGAGGAGAACCAAACTATATATGGACTCGTGCAGTGCACGCCAGATTTGTCTGAGCAACAATGCAATGAATGCCTTGCTAGCGCAGCCAAGTTATTTCCAAATTGTTGCAGTGGGAGGAGTGGCGGGAGAGTTATTACACCAAGCTGTAACTTTCGATATGAGATCGGCCATTTCTTTAATGAGACTTTGGCTGATGCACCACTAGCTTCTCCTCCACCAACAGCCTCATCACCAACATCACCACTAACCTCACCTCCACCACCTCCACCACCAGCAGCCTCTTTGGCTTCCCCAGATGATCATTACAGAGGCTTTTTCTTTCTTCTTGTGCTCTCATTTTTCATTATGTGACGGTGAAACGCAGTGAGAATTGAGGAAACTCGAAAGATTTTCAATTCCAGACGGTGTGAACTTGATGGTCAGTTGAAGATGTCCTGAAAACCAAGATTCATGATTATTCGATCTACCATTTTGATCCTAGGTATTCCATCCTTCAAAGTGCGGATTTACGGATATTTATTATTTCAAGAAAGTCGACTTTTTTTCGTAGTTACTTTATTTGTGGAAGTCTGAAATTGATTCTGTCAAATCTGGCTTAATTCGAGGATTTTAAATTACTGTTCTAGGCTTTTAGTTTGATCTCATCATTTTTCGAAACTTCTATAATTTTAGTAATTAGCATCCTGCCATGATTAGTTCTTATGTAGTTCTTTAGATCCATAAATACTTATATAATGATGTTCCAGCGAATAAAGTTAAGTGAGTAGTGTTATTTTCATTCTGTTCTCAGTGGTTTTGTTGATTCCAGCAACAGTTATATAAGTTGACTAAAGTTAAAAGACAGTTCTCTTGTTTTGTAATCCACATACTTTTGATCTGATCTGAACATATTACCTGAATTACCCCATATTGATGCTATGAGTGGAATGCAAATAGTAAAATGCACTCCTCTGTTTTCCTGGGAAGTATGCGTTGAAGAGTTTGGTATACTATGAGAGAATGAATGAATGCATAAATAGTACCCACAAAATCACTACATAATTTGTAAACAACACCCACAAATCACTTTATGTAGACAATTCGTTTTTATATCTACTAGCTCTATTTAAGCAACAATAGCACTCAAACAAAAACTTGAATCCAGACAATTTTCCAATATAAACATAAAGGGAACACAAATGCCACGGCACAGAAATCACATCATTTTGGCACTGATTTTTACAATCTTTGAATGAAAATGCGGAGTCAAAAGTCTCACAATTCACACACGCACAAACAAGCCCGATCACCTAGTCATCTTGAATGTCGAAGGTTGGATTACAAATTTACAACAGCCACACGGTGTCCTGCAAACAGCAGAAATTGAAAATCAACAATGGGTGTTGGGGTGTGACTAAGTCGCATTCACTTGAGGTGGCCGAACAAGACCCTCTACCCTTTTCCTTATCTCATCTGGGTTGGCCCCCACCAGCTTGTCAAACCGAACCCCTTCCTTCATCAGCAAAAATGTTGGCATGGCCTTCACCTCATACTGCGCTGCTACCTCCTGACCAAACCCAAGAAGAAAGTTGTTTCTCACCCCCAGTTTATCAAAATCAACAAAATATCAAACTATTTTTGTAGGCAAATGAGCAAAATTTAACTTCATTGAATATAGGATGCAAGAACTTGATCGTACATCAGCTGATTTTAGAAGACGTCGAACCTGAGTAAAACAATTTTCCTAATTAATCTGATATTTTCTAATCTAAAATATGCTCTAACCTCCAAGGGAAAGGCTAAGGAAAACAATTCTCAGTCTCATTTTCCTTTCATCCTCCTCTACAAATTTAAATATCCAAACAAAACCTTAGTATTATCAAGTCTAAAAACCGCTCTGTAACTTTGAGGACAGGCAGAATTTCTGCAAAACCTAGAGTAATGTAATTTATTTCTCATAAACTGACATCAATCACCAGCAAGTGAAATATCATCAATATTGTTCACCATTTAAAATATATAAAAACATAATTCGAATTGTATGAAACATAATAAATTACCTTGACTTCATCGACATCAATTGTGAGAAATAATACATCCTGGTAAATGGAGGCCAATTCCTCAAAAAAGGGTTTCATTGCCACTGATGGCACGCACCATGAGGCTGTAAAGTGAGCAACAATCTACAATCCCCCAACCGACAAAAAAGGGCAAAAAAATTTGTTATTTCATAAATAAATTAAAAATAATAATAAAAAAAAAAAAGAACAAGAAAACAAAAATATATTGAGATCAAGTCCAAACACCCTTAAAAATCATCACAATGGGCAAATTTCAGATTAGTTCATCATGGGTGTTAACTAAATAGGTGTTTGGGAGCCCAGAAAAAATGAAGAAAGAAGATGCAAAAGGTGCTAGAAAGCAATGATTTTGGACTGCTTTGGTTTCCAAGAATAACCGAGGAAAAAGAATACACAGAAACATATAGAAATCTGAAACAGGATTGTGTGCTGAACTTACAGGAGAGCCTTGATTCGTGGCTTGGGATAGATAGGAATCCCATGAAGCCTTGGAGTCAACCTTCGCTACCCTGGATTTGTTATCCTGCCCCTGGCTTTCCATTCTCCTGTCTTTGCCTATCCTCCCCTCCTCCTCTCTTCTTATGCCGCTGCTTCTTCTTCTTCTTCTTCTTGGGTGCACTGTGGCGATGGATAATGACAAACTGTTTCCAAATGGACCCACCTTTCTTCATCTGTGGGTACTGAGAGTGGATTGGCTTAACCCCTGTCCCGCCCACGGGAAAACTTACCCCCACAATCTGCCGGATTCGGGGACCCGAGCCCTGATTTTACCTCACATTGTTTAAATATGGATTTCACGTCAAAATTAAAATATAAACTTTTGGTTCAAGGTATTAAAAAAAAAAAAAAAGAAAAGGATGAATTACAATATCGACCATTAACTTTTTTTTTTTTAATTTCAAGGATATAAAATTTTATTTTATTGCAATATTAGAAAATATTATGTTAAATTCTATCATTTATTTAACAACATATTGTCTCAGACGATAAATTTATTTATCAAAGATTGATAATACTAAAAAAAAAAAAAAAAGTTCTAAATTTTTAATTATTATAATTAAAAAATTAAATTTAATTAAAAAATTTAAAATATAAATTATAATTTACCCAAAATCTAAGGTACTTAAATTTTATTTAAATTCAACTTCAACCCCTCGCTCCCATAAATGTTGCCATTAGTGCAGACAAGAGCATGGATGGCTAAAATTGTAAAAACTTGGTGCAGACAGGAGCTTAAATGCTACCTCAGATCCCTCAACTTCTATTTTAATTTCAATAACTAGAATTGCATGTTCTTTGGTTGCAAAAGTTAAATCACTTAAAAGAAGCTTTTTTTCAGGACTTTTATTTCAATCTTAACAATTAAAAATAAATATTCTTCACATATATTTAAATATAATAATTTTTCATATATTCAATGGTATGAAACATAGTCACATACTAAAAAAGTAAATTTTTCACAAATAGAAATTTAAAAAATTCTATTTTAAAAATATTTTTGTATAAAATAATTTACAAAATTTAATATTAGTAAGACAACCGCTCACCTCCCCTTAAGTTCCAAAACATAACTCTAGAAATATGTATAACTACTTCATAATAAAAACACCCATCCAATTAAGATAAATCAACTAAAATGCACCGAAAATTCCACGCACAAAAGTCCACCAGCATCCACTCTAAAATGCATTGCATGACCAGACATACAAGTAATGCTTTTCTCAGACCATACTCCACATATAGAATTATATATATATATATACACCTTCTCCTACAAATAATATTTCAATTAATTCTTAATTTTATACAAAAATACTAAAATGATAACATTAAAAGTTACACTAAATTAGGACTTCAATACTTTAATAGATTAATTAATAATATAAATTTTGATAAAAAAATAACATAACTTTTAAATAAATGACAACTAAAATAAAGTAATAAAATTTAATAGTAATTTCACTCAACTATCACAAGAATTCTACTCGGTCTCAATCACTCCAAATCATTGAATAAATATCCGATGGTGCACATTATTACCAAAAAGAAATCAATGCCACCAAATTTTTGGCTAAAAAAAATCACATATGTAAAAAAGTTATCTAATTTCTTTACTTCAAAAATACGGCTTATCACACCAAGGAAAGCAGAAAGGAATAACAAATTTCGACCCAAAATAAAAATAAAAAAAAAAAATAAAAGGGAGGACTTCATTTTCCTTCTCCTTTCCCCTTTTCTCGTAACAAACCACACCATACAAGGAAAGTCACCTCTGGTTAATTTTCACCGAAACTGTAAGCCAGGTTAACAAAAATGCAAACCACCCATCAAAGTTTTTATTGCCATTGAAATTGTTCATCAATTTGAGTACTGAACTCCACTAAACATTTTCAACTTCTTAGCTTTCATCTCTTTAAAATGAGAAATTTCGATAGTTCAAAGACAGCAAGAAATTTGTTCTTTAATTTTCCCTTCTTCTTTTTCTTCATTTTTTTTTTTTTTTTAATTTCTGGTTTGGGAAGGGGAAGTTGGATTCAGAGGAAGGATAAAAAAGCACTACCAAGTTGAGACTATTACAGGAGAAGACAGAAAACAATAGACTGGCTACACTCCTGCCACCGAGACTTCACCTGAGTTCTTAAAATGCCCGGTGCCAAATTAAGCATATAATCCACCTTCCAAGAATCAGTAGCCATTGATCTGAGGCCTTGAGGTTGGATCCATCAGCCGCGAAAAAGGCATCTGGGCCCGGCTGGGAATGCCTCTCTGGCCAGGAAATCTATCTGCTGTTTTTGGATCAGATGCTGATCTTGAGAATGCTTGGACAAGGTCAACTGCTGAAGCTGCTTTCCCATAACGCAGTCCGGGAGCATCAGGAGATGCTGGCTTCAACTGTTCAGCTGGCTTCCGCCATGTCGCTGGCGAGGGTAGCCTCTCCTGTGGCTGCTGCTGGTGTGTGTGTGGGTTCTGGTGGCTCCCTGTTTCCCTGTTATTCCTCCTATTCTCACTTCGCCAGTTCCTCCTCGTCAAATCAGGATTTTCAACATCTACCCGGTTATCCCTCCTATCATTATTCTTTCTGATCCTACCGTCAATATTCTCAGCTTTTTCACTGTAGCGAGTAGGAGTTGCATGTGTAGACACTATTTCAGTACTGAAAGCATCTTGTTTGATCCTTCACAAACAATTCAGTAGTGTAAATGGCTACACATGATTAAGCCATCAAGTTCTATTAAATATAAATGTTATGTATACATCACTTACCTATTGGGAGATTGAACCACATCATGATTGTGGACAGCAACATCATCAATGCCACGATCCTTGAGTACCTGAGCAGTATCAGCAACGCCATTAAGCTAAGATCATACAAGAAACTAACTGTTAAAAGAGAGGAAGAAAAGACGGATGTGGGTATGGATTTGGCATGTTATGATACTATTCCATGTGGACAACAATATTCTCTGAAATGCAGAAGTTTCAGATTCAATATCAAATCAGTATAAGAGGACAACACTCCTTACTATTTCCCGTGGACGAGCACCACCAAACACACTGTTCCTGCATCAATCATGGAATCACGAACGGTTACACCCAAAATAAATTAATAAATAACTATCGAAGAAATGCAAAAACCACAAATGAAACAAAATAAAATAATGAATATCAAACTAAAATGCCACACCATGACATGCACTAAAACCAGAGTTCATTTAAGATCCAGTAATTAAGAAGGCAATGCATGACTCGTTTACATTTTTAAGTTCAAAGATATTTTTCTAATAAGTAAAAACTCAAAGATGTTGCTCTTCATAACAAATTCATGTTGTGAACTTTCTACCAAGACCACGATGGCAGAAGATAGGACCCTTTGCAAGAGAGGCAGTAAATGATATTTCGCTGCACTGAGACTTGATAGGACTATGTCAACTGTGTTGGCCAGTAGCAGCAGGCACCACAAGACAACCATTCTTAAACAACCCAAAGTTGACATGCTCAAGCCAGTTTAGTTAGGATTATTCAAGAAGTAACTTCACCTCCACTACGTTTCAAATAGATTAAAGCACCCACCATTAGGGTACATGCTCACCCCATAGAGAAGCAGATGATTGAATTTTATGTACTTTCATCTATAACTTGTGCACACGAAACCAGATGTTAGACAAAGCAAAACCGGCAGCAACACCATTTTCAGGAGAGGAGAAGAAAAAGGAAAGGTGAGGGGAGGGGTGTTACACATCAGTTTGTGCTTGTGCAGCATTTTTTTACAAGTATGCTCCTATGCGGAATATTAAAACAACCAAAATCCATAACCCAAAAACTGAGGACAAATATAAGCATTTTGGAGGAATTTTGTCTCTTCTACTTTAGGAATTGAATTTGCAAGATGACAGAATACAACCGTTATCTCTTCCTCCTCAGTGGAAATATTTCTTAGCAGAAAGCAATGTCCTAGGTGAAGAAAAATAAATTACACAGATAGTCTAAGAGTCTAAGATTGCACGGGGAGAGAACCTTTCTTGCAAATTATTAGAATAACTATCCTGTTAATATATTCTTGATCATTTGGATTGTGCAGCCATTTTTATTTCATTTTCTCTCAACAAACAAAAGGATGTCACTTCAAACAAAAGAAGATATACCAATAAAAAGTTGTGTATTCTTAATTCTATTGACCTCCACAGGCACTAGCCATGAAATGTAAAAGTACATAAATTCATAAGCTAATAAGTAAATCTAAAACTCAAAGAGATAAAACATATAAACAGTTTCAAATAAATAATTGGTGAACAGCCCATTGGATTTGTAGAATTAAATACATGACTCATACACATTTGTTTTCTTACACCAAGCAAACACCATTGGTCAGAAGTTAATACTTAGATTTTCAATCACCTGTTAAATAATAGGCTCGGGCTAGTTGTCTTGCAGCATTAAAATTTTAATGGGAAAACATGTTAATAAACACAAAATCTCCAGCAAAAGCAAACAAATTCTGAAAATTCATTTAAGTAGATCATTTGTTGGAGAATGTTAACAGCAAGAAGACCATTTACCAACCTTTCTCTCCCAGTTTTTCCTTCCAACTGCTCAAGAGGCTGAGACCGCGGCTTCAAATTCAACTTTGGGCGTTCAACTGCTAGATTTCCATTGTTGGATCTGGCTAACCCAAACTTTGTGGGAATTTCATTTCCATAGGATTCGGTAAAGCCTTCCAGATTACCAAAATTCTGTGATTGCTGGTAACCCTAAATTCAAGACAGAATGTGAATTAAAAGCAAATGGGCCATTAGCATGGAGAAAATTCCAATAGTGAAATTATATGAATATTCATCTGGTGTACCTGCTTATGGTCAACAGGTAGCTCCAAACTCTCCATTGGTTTGGATCTCGGAAGCAATTTTAGCTTAGGACGTTCTGATTGTTCTGAATGCACTGGTGATCGCAACTCCGACCCAACAAATTTCCCCTCATTATTAGCTGGTTGAACCCTATCAACATAACTTGGAGGGTTGCTTTTTATTGTTTCAGGGAACATAGGAGACCTAGCCCGCTCACAGATTGCCGACTCCCTGTCATCAACTATCAAACTCTTTTCAGCATTCTTTGCCAAC
>JAVXUM010000030.1:23074646-23087704 GCA_035590655.1 Pouteria glomerata
TGTAATGCAGCTGTAAGGGAGATGAAGAGGAATTTTAAATTTGAGATTCATTTCTCATTTGGGAGAGTTTTTTGGATTGCTCTCGAATTAAATCCAAACCCTCTTATTATCTTGTGTTTTCTTTTGTTTTCTCGCCATCCAAACACCAAGAAATGGGTTGCTTCAAACCCCCTCCCCACAAACCAAAAAAAAAAAAAAACGAATCAAAGGGAGATCAGTTAGTCCCGTCTTGTCTATAAAGTTAGAGAATCTCCTCATGGAGGTAGGGATAGTAATGCAGCCCTACTTTTCTTACGGATAGGGTTGCAAATGAACCAAGCTGTTTGGTTTGTTCAAGTTGTTCATGAACAGACTTGGGCTTGGCGCAATTTAACAAACGATTAGTAGTTGTGGGGATCGAAGGCATCGGAGGTCCACGCGGCACTAGGTCTTCTACACACATCTTCTGTGACCATCATTGTTCTTCCTCGAAAAGGAGTGCAGATCGTTGGTAACCTTGCATATTTTCAAAAATATGTATTCCATCTTCACTGTTGAAGCCCCTAGCAAAGTTGTGTGTCATTGAGCTGCAAGAGATGGTTTTCCCCAGGGCACACATGATATTTATCTTTTTTCAGCACCATAACCTCTAAAACAAATTGATAATTTGATACCATCATCATTTATGTGTATTCTCTAAGAGATCATGTCGTGGTTATACCATTTGCAGGTTGTAAGGGCATTAAAATTCTTGCAGCAGGGAAGCGATTCTTGTACAGTTATAAGTGGGGGGCGGTTACTATAACTCGTGGTACACTTCGGGTTTGTTAATTCTTAACCTTGAGGAGCTTTACTTGATTAGTTCTCCTATATTTCATTTTTGTTTTTTATTTTTGAAACTGCATTGAACAGAGAATAACTCATTTTGGTAGGTGGTAAGCCAGATCTCTGAAATTGTCTTTCTTTTTACAGTTGATGTTATGATTTGTTGAATTGTTTTTAAGTTTTCCTGGCAAGACAGTTGTTTTTGTTGTCAAGTTTTGGGGAAAATGTTTAGCTTCCAATTTATTATTTAGTTTGCCAACACTTTTTTCCTTTATATTTATTTTTTATTATGGCTGTCCCTTGACTCTCTTGTGCATGCAGAGCTTTAAATTTGACAGTTTTCAGTTTTGAGAATCTTGCATCCTACGCTTGTATACGTTGCAACTGCTTCTTCTATCTCCTCATCTGTGCAAGTAAATACCTCAAAAATTCTCTTGCTTTGCTTTCATTTTGCTTGGTAATATCAGTGGCTCTTGGCTTCTCTGTGTTTAATGTGTATCATCTGACTGTAAAGAAATTGTAGGACTTTCCGTGGGGGAAGAACCTTTGCATGGATTTGGCTCCTTTGTGTTTAATGTGTATTATCTCACAGTAAAGAAATTTTAGGACTTTCCGTGGAGGAAAAACCTTTGCATGAATTTAAAGTTTGTTCTTAACAATTCATTATAGTTAGAATTTGGGAAGGGTCTCCTGTAAGAATCTTTGATTGACTCCATATAATCCAACCAATTCACCCTTAAGCTCTGACTGGGTTTTAGTTATGCACCTAGCTAAGAACAAATGGAACAGGCTGCCAAAATTCCATAAATGGCTGCTATTCTCTTCTGTTTACATCTAATACAAAAAGAAAATAAGAAATCCTCTAGGCATCTCCACCCCACTAAAGAAATCAATAGCGGTAGCATGCAAGTCCCCAGCAATAATATCCTGGCAGGCTTGATAAAACTGATTGCAAAACCCATCGGGTCCAGGTGCACTATATGAATCAATTGAGAACACAACTAGCACATCTCTTCCAACGGGGGCTCAGAGCATAATCCCATATCATCCTCAACAGTCACAAGAGAAAGAATGAAGTAAAAGTCAGACTGATCAAAATGAGAGCCATCCCCAGAGAGAAGATTTTGGAAAAAGAAAACAGTCGTGGCATCAATCTCAACTTTGTTAGTGATCCAACTACCCTCATTAGACTGAATCCTGTGTACAGATAATAGATGATGCTTCTTCTGAATCATAGCATGGAAGAACTGTGAATTTGCGTCCCCTTCCGTAAGCCAAGTGATGTAGGATTTTTGTCTCAAAGGACTCTTCCTAAGAAAAAACATGTTGTAGATGTGCTCTAGCCAAATTAAGGGCCACTCTCTCTCTCTTTTTTTTTTTTGAAAGGTGAATTAAGGGCCACTTTGTCTTAAGCAAAACTTGAAGAATCATAAAGTCTCTCCGCATGCAACATTTCTTGCTCAGCCTCCTCAACTTTATGGAAAACATTCCCAAAGATATCATTATTCCAGACTTCCAAGCAATGTTTGAGTTGAATAAGCTTCTGTTGAAAAGCTAACATGCTACTACGGGTGACAGGTCTCATCCAATTTGCCTTAACAACCTCCATAAAGTCAGAATTCTTGAGCTAAACATGTAAGAATTTAAACCTGCTTGGGCCACGAGGTGTACATAAATCACAAGAAAGCAGTAAAGGAGAGTGGTTAGATCTAGTACGATTAAGGTGAGAGAACTTAAACGTAGAAAAAAGAGCTCCCCATTGATTATTAGCAACAATTCTGTCCAGCCTGTGCTATGTAAAGTCATTAGTCTAAGTAAACAGACTACCCTCACATCCTGCATCTTCTAAACCACAATCCAAAGGAGCCAAATTGAAGTCATCTATAGCAGATTAAAGCTGAAAGTAACCCCCAACAATCTCTCAGTGTTGCTAAACAACATTGAAATTCCCTCCAACTAACCATGTACCTTCTCAACCTCCGCATAAAAATCTTTCCACCCAAAGGGGAGCAAAACATTTGGCATAAATATATGAAATATAAATAGGATCAGGGAGAGAAGAATGCCTGACTTTGTAATGTATTACCTAACCTATGTCCTGAAGAATTTCCATATGATATGGAAGAGACCAAAAAATCCAAATCTTCCCAGTAAGCCATAATTTATCCATTAGCAGAAATGGCTCCAAAATACACGGCAGTTGAAGATGATGAGATTTAATAAGCTGCTTGAGTCTCTGGACCGAGGAGGCTTGACCAATCCCCCTAATGTTCCAAATGAGAGACTTAATCATTTAGATGGATGATTTAGAATTCTCCCCCCCACCCAAGCCTTGATGGGACTATCTTAGTTCCCACACCAATTAGTGGTGCTTTTCCAATTGCTTATAATTATCAAACCCATAGTGTGCCTGGCAATAGATCTTTTGCTGTGGGTATTCTTGGCTGTTCCCAGTCGGCTGGGTTTGCTCCTTCTGATGATGAATCTGGAGGAAGGAATTATGATTCCTATTTTGGTACTGAGAAGCATGATGGCTTTCCCTCTGAACCTAAAATAATGCATGATGATGATGATTGTATGAGAGATATTTTGGCTAGTATGGGCTCGGAGTCTATCTCTGCTCATATGGATGCTTATTTAGATGATGGTTTTCAACAAGTCACCTGGCGTTCTGATCGTTTGAAAACTGAAAGGGTTAAAGGTCTCAGTGTTGGTTCCACAGTGATAGGTTGTAAGAAATGCAAATGATCTTGATGTTGATTATGATTTTGTTTTTCATTATTTATATTTTTTGTCACCTTAGGGGGTAAGGTTCTTTTTCCCTCTTTTTCAGCGTATGGTGATGAGTCCCCTTCTTTCATTACTACTTTTTCTTAAGTTAATATACTAGTCCTAACCCCCTATTATGGGAGATTTTATTAAAAAAAATTTTAAACTCTAAATCTTAAACCTCAAATCTCATATCTCAAATGTTAAATCCTAAAACAAACTCTGAACTCCTAAATCTTAAACCTTGAATTCCAAATCCTAAATAAATAATTAATTAAATTAAATTAAATTTATTTTAAATAGATTTATTAAATTCAATTAAGTTTTTAAAAAATAATGAAATAAATTATTTTATTAAAGTAAAAAATTAACTATTATAAATAAAATTATATTTTTGAATGCTATTTTAATTTTCATTTAAAAAAAGATAAAAAATAAAAAATATAAATAGAATAGCACCTTACATTTTATATTTTTTAAATATTAATAGGTAAAATTATTAAATTAACAAAAAATTAAAAAATTAATTACTAAAAAAATTATTTTTTTCTCTTTTCAAATATTATAAAATTAATAATTGATCGCTGGTCAACTACTAAAACCAACTACGGTCAACTACTAAAACCAACTACTAAGGGTCTGTTTGATAATGCTATTGTTTTTTTGTTTATATTTATCTGTTTATGTTTTTTGTTTTTTTTTTTTTTGTTGTTTTTTTTTTCTTGAAATGAAAATTGAAACTACGTTTAGAAACATAATTTTATTTACAATTATTTTTTATTTTTATAAAATATTTAATTTTATTGGTTTTTAAAAAATTAATTAAATTTAATAAAATAAATTTTATATTAATTTAATTAATTAATTCAATCAATTAAATTATTTGTTAAAAATCATTTAATTCAATAAATATAAAATTATATTTTAATTATATTATTTATTAGAAATAATTGAATGATATATAACTATTATACCATTTGAGTTAGTAAATATAAAATCTATTAATTATAATTTAATTATATTATTTATTAAAAATAATTTAATAAAATATATTTTATATAAATTAAATTAAATTGATTACTATATTAAATTAAATTAATTAATTTAGCTTTTTTGTTTATTAAAAATAATTTAATATTGTATATTTAGTTTAATTTAATATTTAATGTAAATTAATTTTAATTTTAATTTTATATAAATTAATTTTATATAAAAGCGAAATCTGTCATCCATGGATCTTTTAAGGTGAATAGTAATAGTTTTTAAAAAACGTTGCCAAATAGGATCTAAAAGCGAAACTGCCATCATCCATGGATCTTTTAAGGTGAATAGTAATAATAATAATCATCGGGTTCTTTATCGTTTTCGCAAAAGTCATGTGAAAGCACTAGTGATGGTTTATTAGTTTAACATCAGCGGTTGAGATTTTAGGGTTTTTAACGGGGTGTCATTCCAAGGTATAGGAAAAGGGCGAAAACGTGAAGGGGAGAGGGAGAATGAAGTTTTTGTCGAAGGTGAGAATAGATTTCAACGCTCTAGATCGGCGGCGTGCATGGAGTTCTTGGCGCAGTGCAATGCTCGCAAGGCCAAGGAATCGAACCCAGCTTGTTAGCTATTGGTAAAGCGCCGCCGAGGACACCCGCCGCAAATCACTGTAACCTTCGTCAATGGAGTGGAAGAGGTGTTTGACGCCACCACCACCCCCGCCTAAACCATCAGGACCATGATACTTGAAAAGGGCTAGTTTCTTGAGACTGCAAATGTTCTGCGACGCCGGTGAGCGGTGGCCCGTCATCATCCCTGAGGATGAGCTCCGCCAACCGGCTCTTGGGACTAAGGTAAGAATTTTCTGTTGAACCTCCTCTGCGTTTGGCCTAAGACATTTGATCAAACAGTTGGTGTGTCTTGTCACCTCTGCACCTGTTTTCCTGTTACCTATATTTTGATGCCTTTCCGTAATTAATTTGAGCTGTTTCTATTGCAATTCTTTTAGACCTGATCTATTGTGTCATTAATTTATGAATTCTTTCAGACGTGATCGGTCTAGGGTGAGATATATTTAGTTCATAGTTGGGATGGCTGGTTTTAAGCAACCAATCTGCTAAACAAACAATCTGCTACTACCATTCAGGTTTATAATTTACTCGTGTCATGTTTGGGGGAAATGGAATGTTAATTTCCAGAAACAGGAACATAGTCTATTTCAAGGTCTTCAACAATCAATATAAATTAATGGCCCTGGGCTTAAAAAATAAAGCAAATATTTAAAGTCCATCCATCTATGTACTCGCTTAAAAATTATTCAATTGATTAAGTTAGACTATTAATGACCCAACTTACGAATCAAGTTTCATATTATTAATGGCCCAAAGCAAAAGCGTTAGGGCGGCCATATTTAGAAAAAACAATATATCTATAAATACTGTATACTATATATACAAATTCTTTTCCAAAACCAGGCCCCCTATTGTCGTAGTGTAGGCCCGTCCCTGTCCAAAAATCATGTTCATGAAACTACCAAATATTGGTTAAGCTTGGGACCAATAGTTCGTTCAGATCTCAAGCAATCTAAGGTGGTGTTCGATAATATCGTGAGCTTTTTTTTTGGTTTCCGCTTCTAATTTTTTGTGTCTATTTCTGTTTTCTTGGATAAAAAGTGAAAATGTAAACCACCTTGATACTTACAAATGTTTTGAAAAGTCTATAAAACATAAGCAAATATAACATGTTAGTTTGACAACTCAAACAAAGTTATATATGTTTTTTAATATATAATATATAATATTTTCTCCTTTTAATGTTATGTTAAATTATTATTGTGTGTGCGTACATTTTTTCTTCTTTTTCTTTTTTTGGGGCGAGGGGGTGGTTAATTCTCTAATATGCTCACACGCACACAAAAAGTGGATTAAAAAAAGCACTGATTGAAAGGGTAGTTGCCTAATGTAATTTTGCTAAACATTCTAGTTTTGTGTATGTCCAAAACTATGATGAACCAAATATACACGCATGCCAAACCTTTCATTCTCCAAAACCTCTTCACTCCCTAATCCTGTAAATAATTTTGGCTTTCATCTGTTTTAAAGAAATGCTTTCGTGATGGAATAAGCTACAGATGTTCTCCATGTGAAACAAAGGCCTCAGAGTACCGTGGTTTCCTCCATTGCCATGGCCTCTATCCTAGTGTTGGATCTCATCATTCTTTAAGACTGAAAGTTTTAAGGTAAAGTATGTCACACCATTCTGTACATTTCACAGAATGAAGAATAGATTTGCAAATAGGAAAAGAATATATAAAGTAATTAGTTAAAGACTAGGAGGGAAAAATAGAGAGAGAAAGGAGAATTAGAGAAATGGATTAAAGGGCATTGATAAGCCCTTCATCCATACTTAAGTATTTATGTGCATCAAATTAAGGCAATCAATCCATATGCCAAAGGTACAAAAATTTGCAAGGTACAAAAATTTGCACTAACCAAAATAATTAACTCAACACTTTCCCTCAAACTAAAGCATCCAAATCGAATATGCCCAGCTTGGACAACATATCTTGAAAAGCAAAATGAGTTAGAGGCTTAGTGGTGGAAAAGCTAGGATCCTCTCACAAAGATGTAGAGATCTAGCCATAAGGAACCACATGTCGATCCTGAGCTAATTGGGAAGTGTAGATATAAACTCCATGATGCTACTGCATGTAGATAGCAGTGTTCCTTATCACTCTAAGAAATATGATCTAGAGAAAATTGTTGGTCATTAATAGAAAAATAGTGAATAGATTCAAAGAAAGTAACATTTGCACTCAACAAAATATTGATGAGATGACTTGTAAAAGAAAATCCGTGAGAAGAGGGTAATATCATCAATAGCCTTTTTGTGAGTGAGAATAGCCAAGAAAACACCCTTGGAGCCTTAGTGGATAGCTTATCTTGACCTGTATCAAGAGCATAAATAAAAGTTACATGACCCAAAAAAAAAAAAAAAAAAAAAAACAAGGCATCACACAAAAAGGACTTCAATAAGAAAACAAGGAGAAGGGTAACAGATTATTCGAAAATGATTAATTAAATGTCATGCAATATGAACTGCATCTCCCCAAAAAAATGCGTTAGAACAAGCATATTGAATAACCAATTGTGAGCAACATTCAACAAGTGGCAATGCGTGCGTTTAACAACACTATTTTGTTGAGAAGTATGAACACAACTAATCTGATGAGTAATTCCGTGATCATTATAGAAGAAGGTTTTAAAAAGTGGTGATGGTGTTGTATTAGTAACAATCACAAGGATGCAAATGCGAAGTGAAATAGAGATTATGCAAATGCGTATTGAAACGGGGTTGTTAAAAAAAAAAAATGGGTAACGGAGGTGTAATGGGAATGGGGTAACCCAAAAGATTGCATAATTGTAATGGTTGATTTTTTAAACTATGTTATATAATGACTAGATGACATATTTAATATTTTCCAAAGCATTATTAAATTGGAAAATTTTATTTTATTTTATTTTGCCAAAAATAATTATTTCATTATAAAAAAGTAGAAATTATAGGAGGCAACTTTTGCAACAGTAACAACTAGGAAGAGAAAGCTTGCCAAGTTGACAAGTTTCACATGCTAAATTAGAAACATTGTTGAGTTTTTTTCCTCATATTTGTTGGCATACATTTGTGAGATTGTGGAATGGGAGTGCAAGCTCTCCAAACTGAGGCATATCAAAAGGATAATCTGAATGATGCTTTTGGAGTTTGGACGACGCAATCCAAAATTATGTTCTTCGGATCTTGTTAGTTGGCATTCGAATGCCATCTTGGTTCGTTCGAACACAATCATAAGGAGGTTGGATTTTGATTCTATAAAATGTCATTCAAACTCCATATTGGGTTGTTTGAACAGCATGGTTATTACTACATTTTTAAGCAGTTTTTTGGACAATTGTGTGTAAATTTTTCATATGAATTAAAAAGGATTCGCAGTAACGAAGTGAGGGAGTTTTTAAGACTTGCAAGTTGTAAACACTTTGCGAAGGAGAATAAAGTGTAATGAATGTGTGAATACCATAGTACTTGTCTCTCTTGGTCTATGTTTTTGTATAATTGTGTGCATAGTGTTTATTTCTTCTTGTTCTTGGTTGTTTGGTTTCCTTTGATTGGTTCTTGATTTCTTCATTGTAAATTACAACAAACTTGACTCAAACCAAGAATAACTAACATGAGTTTGGCCAAAAAAGTGTGTCCTAGGCAAAATGCTGCTGAAGGGGAGACAGCATTACTCAATGCTGATACAGAAGTAGAGAAGCTATTCGAATCTAGATAATGGAGGCTATTCTTCTCATGTATCAAACCAATCATCCTCCGGGTCTTGAGGTCCTAAAAAACACTAGATATGGGAATGGAAGTTACTAAAAAAATGTAATCTCTTAGTCAATTGACTAATTGAGAGCAAATTTGATGCACAAAGCACATAAACTATGAGAGAGAAAACAGAATCAATAAGAAGGATAAATAGAAAGCTAGGTCAAACTAAAATATAAGCTTAACCTCCCACACTCAATCCGAATAGAAAAGGAGAGATAGATAATAGGAATTTTGATCTTCAAAATCTGCCCCCCATTGCTTACGAAGGCTGCTTGTTTATAGATTGTCTGTAGTAGACTTACTTCTTGTGATCTAATTCTTCCAAGAATGCTAAAGCTCAAAATTAAATGAAAATTTTGGTCCACAAAAACTAAGAGATAAGAAAAGTGGTGGGGACGAAGAACTCTACTGACAACCGGGTGTGGGAAGCTATAAGCTAAAATAATATGATAATGAACTGAATTTAAGCTAGAGAATAAGGAAAGTTTACCGGACATATGAGAACTAACTCTAGAATTGATAACCCATGAAGTAGGCAAAGAGGCAACATGGGCAGCGTTACCTGAGTTAGCTAAGATGACAGTAAAACTGGGGGAGGTTTGGGTACTATAGAGAGTATGAATCAACTTGTAAGCTGAGTAGTGAGAGCATCATAGATTGGAAGAACTATATACAAAATAGTAGAGTCCACAGAAGTCTGCTGAGGATGAGAAAATAAATCATCAGTGCTGTGATCTGTTTTACCTTATTTGACCCAAAAATATGGCTCAATATTTTGCACCACCATAGTAATCACACTTACAATCTCCATGCCTTGTGTACAACCTCCAGCTTGAGAGCCATTGCGTGAGAAGCAACCACGACATCCTCCACGCACAACATTGCAAAAGCTACCACAACCACCCTGATTAGAAACCATCGTTGATGACTCTTGAGTAACTGTAGAAGAACTGCACACGGAAGTATGATTGCCTAAGGATGACCGTAGCATATGAGAATAAGCATTAGCAGCCTTGTGTAATGTTTCACTACCCAAAATATGATCTTTAAACCCCTGGATATATGAATTGAAGTCCTAAAAGAAGAGCTTGCAAGATGGAGCTCTTCTCTGCTTCTTTGTTCCAATTCCCCATTTTTTTTTGGTGAATTGTCTACCTCGTTGTTTTTCTTAATTGACTGAGCGAAAAACCAGAAGTCTCAAAAGAAGAGACGCAATCATAAAATCTTCGTTGTTTTTCTTAATTGTTCTAAAGTGTTGATATTGTAGTAACTGATCCCAAAATTTTTAAGATGGGATGCTAGAATAGCCAGTTCGAGGACAGCCTGGAGAACAACTCCTCATGGCATTTTTTGGTTAAGCTGGACAGGGTGGAATAGGATGAATTTTCAACTTACTAACTTTTTTTAAATGTAGCCAAAGGGATGTTAATATTATTAGAAGCAAAAGAGACAAAAAGAGAAAACTTGTATTACCGTTGAAAAAGAAAATTTAAATCAATAGTTCTAACACATGATTAGCTAATACTTATAGGGATAAGCCCTAGGAAGCATAAGGTCTATGCCACTTGATGTGGGACAAGAAATTGAAAGTAGAGAAAAAGAAAGAGAAGAGGTTAAGCTAAGAAAAGAAGAGAATTAAGTAAGAAGAAGTTAGAAAGGGGAGAAGAACACAGGCAGGCACGCCATTATCATTAATATTCAAAAATCAAGTTCCCAGAGAGACTTTTTCATCTCTATATAGAAAGGATCTGAGAAGCCAGACATGACATGGCAAACATTTTCAAATTCCTGGGTGTCAGGCTCATAGCTTGCCATGAGCAAAGGACTGTACCATCCTGCTTTTTCTTCCGTTCCCATGCCAAGCACCAATAGGTACTAAATCACCGGGTCCTTCCACATAATGTCGTTTACCTTTAACCAAGAATCAGAATGCTTTGATGGAGAATATTTAGCTTCAACAGAGATTTAACCATTATTCCTTCACATGACAGAGTCCATCATCAAGGAAAGATTTTAACTTCATCAGCGTGGATTCACTGCTTAAGCAAGCGTCATCTGCTTCCACTGTCATTTCCTTTTCATACTCAAAATAACCTGGCATCTCATCGCCGAACAAATCTCTCAAATATTTTCGTCTTTGGTGCATAGGGAAGTTCAACAACTGCTTTCCATTAGCGAACATGGTATCGAAGATAAACACACAAATGTCAACCCTTTTAACAGATATAGCGTGTCTGAACAGCAGGACTAGGTTCTCGTTCAATTCTCCACCAACTATTGTCACCAGCTCAACCATCCTCTCCTCTTCCATCATTCTTTGTGTTAATGGACTATTAACCTATATAGTACAGTAAGGCTCCTTTCAAGTACAGTTTTCAGTAATTTCAATTTTTCCACTATAATTTCCTGTAATTTTAACTGTTTAACAATTACTCCCTTATCTTTTCTATTCCTTTCTCTCTTCTTTCTTGTTTGGGTGTACATGGCCCATAATATAAAGTCTTCTCTCTTTTTGTATACTCTCCTTAGTTATTTCATCTGCGTTCAAATTATTGAATCCGACGCCCCACCCAATTAAAAAAAAAAAAAAAAAATCATGCAAAAGGAAAATATGCCTAATTTTTGCAAATAGGGAGCGTTAATAGGAACCATTAAAGCATTTAAATTACCAAACTCCACAAATAAAATAAGCAAATAAATAATAATAATAAACAGCTACAAATTATGTTTCAAATTTATGTAATGGTTTTATAAGGCATGAAGCGTCAACTACGAATGCCACATTAATTTTGCATTGGACTACTAGTGATGCGGGACAAATAAAAATTAAATAAAGAACAAAGAAATTAAACTAAGAAAGAGCAGAAGAAGAGAAGAAATAAGCAGGGAAAGAAGAACAATGGTACACAAGCCATTTATTTTAATGATGCAAATCCGAAAATTGTTCTATTTTTATTAATTTTTTTGGGGAAGATTTTAGTTTAAGATTTATCTTGATAATAGGATTTTATTAGAGATTTATGTTCTTTTGTTTTATTTTTATACTTATTATTTTAGTTAGCTTATTATGAATAAGATTGTTGGAAGATTGTAAGCTTTGATTAGATTTTATTTTTTTGTTATCTTGAGAAATTATTAACCTATTTAAGGACTTGAGATTATTAGGGTTAGGAGACTAAAATATTGAATATTATTGAATTATTGGCTGTGTTTGCCTTGAGTTCTCTTTTCTCTTGCTTCTCTCCTGCTTCTTCACTGTTTGGCTTTATTCTTCTATTTCTTTTTCTTTATTTACTTTCAGGTTCTTGTCTCGCATCACTGTCCCTAGGAAATTGACGCAATACATGAAATTCAAAACATTTATGCACCCTCCTCAAACTTAGGATGTGCTAGCAGGGAGCACCGAGAGTTTGCCAAGTAGAAAACTAAAAGCGAGCTACAGTGTAATTCTTAGTTGAAAAAAAAAAAAGAATCAGCCAATTGTAATGAAGACGGGACAATGGTCATTATAACAATTCACACCTTTGGCGATTACTTTTCCTGATCAACTATAAATTTGGTCGCTGAAGGTTGATTTTTTCTGACCAACTTAAGATTAGTCGTTAATAGTAACTTTTTCTCGGCCAAATAAAATTTTGTCGCTAAAGGATAACTTTTCCTGACAATTAGCCGCTAAAAAATTACCCTAATTTATTTTCTCTGACCAATTAGTCACTAAAATTTTGAATAAAAAATAATAAGATATTTATTAAATTGGATTAAATTTTATTTGTTTCAGTCAAATAATTTTGTTTTATTGGATTAAATTTTATTTGTTTCAATCAAATAATTTTGTTTATCTCTTTATTTGATTTAAATCAGATGTCATAAGTTTTGTTTTAACATTTTTTTTAATTTTAATTAATTTAATATTTTACAAAAAAATTATCAAATATTTCAATCATAAAATAATAAAAAAATATTATTAGATTAGAGATAAAATTAAATTTACCAAATTAAATTAAAATGACGTTCAATGTATAATCAGTTTTTTTTTTTTTTCCAATAAATATGTAAGAGTAGTCTTTGTAGTTTATACGATTTATAACAAAATAAATATTAAATATTTTAACATCTAATGATTGTTTAGT
>JAVXUM010000030.1:23154594-23167401 GCA_035590655.1 Pouteria glomerata
TCATTAAGGCTGACTTTTTGATGCAAGGATTGAGCTTTGGCTATGACCTCCATGAAATAAAAGATTGATTGTAATTAGTTTAAAATAACAATTGATTAAAATATTCAAATGACTTGAGAATAAAACGTAAATTGGTAAGAACTTACAGTGATCAAACTCTTCATCTATGTAAAATGAAGATCCTCAAGTCAGTTCTTTCTCATATCTTGTAGATCGTGAAGAGAAATGAAAACCTTGAGGTATTCTTCTAGATGATTCAGAGCTGAGTCCTGAGTCGTGAAAGGACACCTAGACGGGAACTCCAGGCATAGTCTCATGATTTTAGGAATAAAGGAAAGAGAATCTCGTACTCGGTTCTAAGAGTAAATTATTTGCAAAAGAAAGTGGTCAGAGTTTCCCCGATCAGTTGGTGTGAAGCCTTCGACTAAAATAGATAAAGGTTGGAAGGATTCCTGCCAACCTTTGATTCAGTAGGAAACACCTCTTGGGATGAGGGGTCTTCTAAAATCTCCAAGTCTACATCCTCAGAGACTTTTTGTTTCTGCTTGGCTTGTGGGTTATCCTCTGTTGCTCAAGGAGCCTTCTTAGAGATAGCAGACGATTCAATTATAGCGACCCCTATGCTCTTTTTATTCCTGGCTATCTCATTAGCCTTTTTCTATTCCTCAGTCTTCTTCTTTTCCTCTTCGGCCTTCTTTTTCCCTGTCTTTTTTTTTTCTGACATTCTTTTCGACTAACTTCTTAATGTCCTGCTTTGGAGCCATTTATTATTCAACTTTATCAGTTCGTGTCTGCTTGGAGATTTCTTCTTCTTCTATTCTCTCAAGAAATTGCATGGCAGAAGGGCCCACTACTATTGTAGTTAAAGCCAATGTTTGAGGGGTCGAATGCTACTCAATTGAAAGAGCCATGTTTGGTACTGGATGCTAGGCAGGATGGTTATAATGGTAAAATTCCCACTACTATTCTTCTGACCAATTGAACCACTAGCGTAAAATGTCACCAACCCTCTCAACTATAAAACCTTGGGAGGAGAAACAATTGATCGATAGGACGGCACAAAATTAAATAAGATGGGTGTTGACCTCACAAATGGGAAAGTATCAGGACTGCCGAGGAACTTAAGCACTTCCTCCAAGTGGGGGTGGTCGGCTAAGGTTCCTTTAGCCCAAGATTTTCTCGCTCGCTTGTCTATAAGATAAAGGAAAAAGTCAGAAGATGTTTCAGCTAAAAAATCAGAAGATGAATTATGAAATTGAGGTATTAAGGCTATTCAACTTGAGCCAAATAACCCTGAGGTGTTTGAGGGGAAATGATCTTCCTCGGGGCAACGCAGAAGCCATCTTCAATCTCCTTGATGTTGTCTGGTAGCATCTGGAACAGGGCTTTCTCGGGGTAGGACTTCAAATACCACTTATCTTCATTTTTTCTAACCTTCTATATGTCATAACAGTAGAGAAAATCCCACTCTAAGATATGGAATCCATGGTGACGATTGATCTTGTCTACTCCATTAACTATTCTATAAAAATTATGGGTGATATTTTTGCGTGACAAATATCACCCATATAGGGACACTGAGAACTTAAAACCCCCTTCAGTTATGGCGACTGAAAAGAAAACACCCAATTCGAGCTCTAAATCCCCAACAAGCCTAACGTTAACGTTCTCAGGGATATTAAATCTTTGCTTGAAAGCCTCAATCCCCTCTTTTTTAATTTCCTCTGTAAGTCTACCCATTTTTCTAAATAAAGATAGAACAGAAAATGATGAAGTTGTAGTATTCACCAAAGGTAGATTTAAAGTCGAGAGAAAATATTTTGCAGAGAAGAACTCTAGGTTGCTGGTGTTCGAAGAAGAGTTAAAAATTCAAAAGCTTCAGATAAAGTTAATGATGGCAGATTCAACGAAAATATATGTATATGTATATGCAAGGGAGCTGAAAAGAAGAAGAAGCGGCAAATTATGTATTTAATATTTAAGTTTGAAATGATATTAATATAACGGTTGCAGTCACCTTGTTAGGGCTTCAAGAAATGGAAGTTTGCTAGTACGCACTAGAAGACGGAAAGTTTCTAACGTATAATAATGGAAATGGAAAGCTAACCAATCGTAAACTGGCACGATGAAAGCTGTGGCAGGGAAATGATACAAGAAGATTTCTTATATTCAGATCAATAGTGCTTGTTGTCTCTTCTACTTTCTTTGGATAAAAGTTTACCCAACTAGAGTAGGGGCATAATGTTGGTACAAAAATACATGGACACGTGGCAGCTTCTCAAGCATTATCGTGTCGAGTAAAAGAGGCATCGATGTCATATGTTCCTGACCTCAATAGTTGAGCCCCACAAGTAAATGAAGCATGGAACAATGAATCTAGTTCATTTATTACTATCTAGTTCATTCATTACAATTTCTTCAATTCAATTAGTTTCTCATCATACATATGGTAGGCAGATGTGACATTTGGATATTCTTTGTGTCCAAATAATGACCATTAACTTGACTTTAGCCACACACATATTTAATGATATGTGATAGGCATTAATGAGAATTAAGTTGCCACACGAGCCAAGCACCCTAAGTAGGAAAATAATGATTTTTTCTAATTATTTTTGTATTTATTTATTCTTATTATCACACCATAAATAGAATGTTTAGTTTCAGATTCAAGTATGTTCACCATTGTTCACAAAACTACTACTTGTTTTTATCAATTATTCTCTCAAGGCTCTACTGACTAAAACATCGAAGGAATCGTGGTCAGAGACCCTCATTGACCCTTTCTTCTGACTTGATTTTCTTTGTAGGCTTGATTCCTTTCATTTCTGTGGACGTAATGGATAAACTCAGTGATATTTTTTATTGCTGAACATATGCATCATTTTTTTTTTGGCATCTGCAATTCAAACAAAAATACCTTAATTTGTACAAGAACATATATGTGAAAGAATGTCTCTCTCGCTTTTAATATCTTTTGTTGGTACAAAAAATATCGGGGCACGTGTTAGCTTCACAAGCATGTTTTGCCGAGCAGAAGGGTAGTCAATTTAACATGTCCCTGACCATAATGAGTAGACCCCATGAGTGGATGGGGTGCGAGATAATGAATCCAGTTCATTCATTACAATCTAATTCATTTATGACTACTTAGTCCCTAATCCTACAAGTAGCAGATTGATGTAACACTTAAACATACCGAATGTCCAAATAATATTACCAAATTTGGTTCCCACCCCACTTGAATTAAGTGTTATGTGATGAATATTAAATGCAAAATAAATTGTCACACGAGTAAAACAGCCCAATTAGGAAGGTAATGATTTTTTTAAGCAATTTTTCATATTATTTTATTAATTCTACCATACTATAAATACAACACTCAGTTACAAATTCAGGTATATTCACTATTTCCCACAATACAGCTATTAAATTCTCTTTTTATTCTTTCAAGCCTTATTGACTTAAGTATCAGAGAAATTGTGGTCGGAAACCCTCATCGACCCTTTCTTCTTACTTGCATTGTCTTGTAAGTCTAATTTCACTCGCTTTCAGTGAATGTGATAAGCACATATGTGATAAGCACATTCGACAATAAATTTTGTTGTCGAAAATCGCCCTTTTCCTCTGCTCTGTCTGCTATGGATTATTTGCTCTCTCTGCTCTCTAGACTTGTAATCACAGAGAGGACCAGTCGACCTGAAAGGCAACTTTTCTGGCCTACTGTGCTTCCAAATCAAGGCAAATTTGAGGGCCTCTGTTCTCAAGTCCGCAGAGTTTGGCATAACATAAAATATAGATGCACTTGAAACCAAAAACCCACTGGAATCCCTCTTAATTACACCAAATACCCGGCTGGTTGTAATCAATAATAGATAGACAGATAGATAACAAGCCCAATTAGCTCCTGAGCTAGCTGGTCCCAAATGGCGTTATTACCCCCTGCCTTTGGATGCCCTAACGTATGTCAATAGAAAATATTGTTGTCGTATCTATTTATATATCTGTCCATATAAGTTGAAATTACTCTCACTTAATTAATTGGCTTAAGCCAGAGTAAAAATAATTTTATTAAAAACTTAAAATATGAAAATTATATAAATATAAAAATATTATTTATCACCTATTCACTTTGAATTTTATTCTCTAAATTTCTAAATTTCATGCAAGTGTGAGATATATTTTTATCTTATTTTCTTTAATAATGTAATGAATGCCACATTCTGTTTTATTTTGGTTTTAGATTTTGGAATGGTTGCAATTCTTGCTTGATGGCATGATTAATTCTCACACAAATTATTTTTCCTTGCATAACGTCTTGGAATTCTTTGTTGGGAAATTAGTTTTACTCATTTTCCAACTTTTATTTACATAAAAAAATTCACACTGACGCTCTTTCTATTGGATTTTAAAATCATAAAGTGCGATAGCGTTTTAGAGACACAATTTTAATAATTTATAATTTTTTTTTGCCTAAAAATTTATTAATCGTAATTTTTTGCGTGTTTAATTAAATAAGTAGTAATTTTTAATAAGCTTTTACAATTTTTGGTTATTTGATAAAATTTTTAACTACTTTTGATAATTTTTAGTAACTTTTAGCAATTTTTAGTAACTTTTGGTAATTTTTAACAATTTTTTTTTATAACTTTTTAGTTGAATAACTACCATAACTAAGTAAAAATATGACAAAAATTAGTTGTTTGCCAAACGCTCGAAAAGCAAAAATTAGTAATTTTTTTGTTAATTTTTGTATCTCCAAACAATACCGTATTTGAAACCATATGAAAGGGTATTGTACTCTCGCAAGGTGAGTTCATGGTAGATTTACTCTCTCTCTCTCTCTCTCTAAATTTAAAATATCTTAGTTCATAAATTAAATATTCTAAGACCTGGTTATTAACTATTATCATGGTTAATTGTTGCGCAATCAAATGTATTAGTTAAATTTCTTTGCCCTCTATGTGTAGATGCCGTAACAATCCTTACGTGGAAACAATAATCCATCTTTTTTAGAAGGTTGGAGATTTTTCTGTCAATGCAAGTCTTTGGTTTTAACATCGTTATCTCTTTGATTTGGAAAGAAAATTGTAGTAGATGGTGTACTCATTGCAAATGGAAGAGGCTATATTATGTCAATTGCTTTTGTTGTTCCTCTGCTCCTCACCTCCGATGTCTGGAATGCTAGGAATAGAAGCTACTTTAAAAGGCATCAAATCTTCTGGTGTGGCCGTTGAATATGGAGTATAGTCAAATAGATTCAAGGACTAGGTAACTTCTTCGATCAATCATGGTTCTCTTATAAATTTTTCGTGTACTTTCTTTAGGAGCTAATGGGCTTCATATTTTTTATGTGAAAGTCAGGAAGTACTTATTGATTAATGTTTTGTTCGTTCAAAGATTTCTTAAAGGAAAGAAGAAAAGAATAAAAATTCAAAATCACTTTTCATATCTGATTTGTTATGAAAAATAAAAAGAAGCATGCACATATCGGACTTGAGAAATTAATAATAATTAAATTAGAAAATCAGTTAATTAATAAATACTTTTCATTTCATTATATTTTTGAATTAAATCAAATAAAAATATGTATATGATATTTAATGTTTTGTTTCCCTTTCCCTAATATCTTCTTTTACTTTTTCCCCTCAATTTTCTTTTCCTTCACCAAATCTTCACTCCAACTCTTACTTCTAATTGTTTTAAACTTAACATAGACTATGCGTCAAACATTATACATTTTGTGCAAGTACCCGATATGTAAAAATTCTAAAAATAAAATGTGGCATAATCAAATCCACAATACCCAAATTAAGATTAGAAATAAGGGTTTGTAGATCCAATATAAAATTCAAACAAACAATCCATAAAGAGACATAAGATTGTTTACTAAGGAAACTTTTTTTGAAAAGAGAAAAAATTCTAAATTCTTAATGCTGATATTAAACTTAAAAATTACAACATGAATCAAAGGCTACAATGATATCAATTGAGAGAATATAAGTTTTTTCAACAAATGTGCCTATTGATATATTTAATTTAGATCTGTTTATCCTTACTTGCTAAACTCCAATAATACGCTCTTTCCGTGAAGTTTCACCAACTTCAATTGTAGTAGAAGCGCTCTTCTAATCTAGACTACAGCTCTAGATTTAAGATTCATAAACTAAGATGATTTTTTAAAGAAATCTTTGCAAAGAGGCTTTAATAATCTACGTGAATAATAAATTAGGTTTAGGGTATGAGTTTAGAGTTAGAGAATGTTTAAAAGTATTTATAGACATAGAAAAAGTCAAAAACAAAACCTTAATTTGTTGTTAAAAAAAATAAAAAGTAAAATCCCATCAAATTTTGTAGGCACGTCTTGATAGCGAAATATTCTGAATTTTATATTTATGTACTGGCAGACTTAGTGACAACTCATGGACCCACAAATTACTCTGAATAATATACCTGTCTTTTCCTCCATCAAAATTCAAAAACTCTCCCACCTTTTATCATTAAAATCTTCACTCAAACTTATACGTCCAATGAAATGATGGCAATGTGACATTTTAACTCTAAATATTGACAGAAATAAAACTTGTTTGCTCAAAAATTACTAACATAAATATATTTTATACAAGCACTAACAGCATCGAAAGACAGCCCAAGTAAGGCTAGTTGTGGAAGAATTATTAGATCTTACTCGGTTTCTTTTGTGATTAGTTTTTTTGCTACCAACATGAGGTTTGTTTGGTAATAAAAAAAATAATGTTAAACTTGCTCACCACGTCCACAAAAGGCAAGTGAAATTAAGTTTGCAAAGAAATACAAGTTAGAAGACCCTGACCACAATCCCTCCGATACTTAAGTTAGCAAAGACTAAAGAGAATAACTGAGAAAATTTAATAGCAGAATTATAAAGAATAGTGAGCGTACCTGGATTTATGACTAAATGTTCTATTTATAGTATGGTAAAATTAATAAAATATTATGAAAATCACTTAGAGAAATCACAGCCTTCCTACTTAGGCTGTTTAACTCGTGTGGCAATTCGTTTTGCATTTAATGCTCATCACATGGCATTTAATACAGGTGAGGTGAAATTCAGATTTGATTGTGTTACTTGAATAATTAGAATATCTAAATGTCACATCACTCTGCAACTTATATGATGAGAAACTAACTAAAAAAAAAATGCATAGGCATAAATGGATTAGAGTGTAATAAATGAATCAGATTTATTACTTCATATCTCATTCACTCGTGAGGTCTAGCTACAGTGATCAAGAACACATTAATTTGGTAAATCTCTTACTCGGTAAGCTCATGCTAGGAGAGTTATCACATGTTTAGATATTTTTTATACTAACAGGGGTGAATTCAGGTAATGTTTCAGAGATTTTTGGTTATAGAAATGGTTAAAATATTTTATATTAAGTTATGATATATTATTTATATATATTACCTATATCAGAATATTCTATATTTTAGTATTTAGTAAGTAGTTAGATTTATTTTGATATGTAAATCATTACCATAAATACCTCTTATTATAAATCGATTTAAAAATATCTTCTTTACCTTTATAATATATATATAACAAGATAGACTTTATATTTTCTTTCTCCAATTCTATTATTTCTTATATTTTATTTTTATTTTAATATGGTATCAGAGCCTACTTTCTAGGGTTTCTAAATTTTTTTTACCAGTTAACACTATCATAACTGTCAGAAAGTAGTTTTGCTTTTTGTTTTTTGTTCTGCCTTCTTTCTATGGTTTCTGGTGTTTATTTCTGTTCTGCATTCTTTCTGCATAAGACGAAGTTGCTGGATTTCTCTAGTGTAGTATTATTCTACTGTACTATTTTTCACCACCACAAAATTTATTTCTTCCACAGTCTAAACCAGCTCTAGGGTTCTTTAACCCTTCTTATTTTGATTTTAACCTCTATTTTTTCGTATTTCATCGTCTTAGTACTTTTTTTTTTTTATTTAGGATGAAATATCAATATTGTATTTTCATCCTATTTACAATACTATTTTTTATGGAATCGATTACTATACATAAACAGATGTCGGCCTTTTCTTACTAGCCATAAACTCTGGAGAGCAAGATGTTGCTATTTTTTCTTCGATATTTTTGTAGTTTTGTCTTTTTTGTTCTATCTTCGCACAGCATATATTCTATTTGATTATTTAGAAAATAATTATATCAATGGTAGCGAAATTTTTTCAAGAACTTACAGTCAAAACCTCATCGCTGTTAGCAGTTCCTCAACTCTAGATTCTACGTTCACGGATTTTCTTTTATCCGATTCAACTGTTTTTTGAATGCTTTTATTTCCAAACTCAAGGTAATTTACCATCTTGAGTTTGAGGGAGGGTGTTAGAATATTTTATATTAAGTTATGATATATTATTTATATATTACCTATATTAGAATATTTTATATTTTAGTATATTTAGTAAACAATTAGGTTTATTTTGATATGTAAATCCCTACCATACATACCTCTCATTGTAAATCTTTTTAAAAGCATTTTCTTTACCTTTATGATATATATATATATAGAACAAGATATAGACTTCATATTTTTTCTCTGTAATTCTATTATTTCTTATCTTTTATTTTTATTTTAACAAAAATGGTTATCTATTATCAGTTTAGTATTCGATAAGTTTCAAATTGAATCTGATTTTTTGCTTTCAGTTAAATGGGCAATCAGAAAAAGTAAATTCTTCTTGGAAGTATTTGAATGTTCGGAAGAAGATTCTGTTGCTGCTTGAAATGGTGGATTGCTATGTTAATCATGTGTATGGAGAAAGTAACTCTATTACGGTTGCTTTTGCAAAATATATTTGGTGTTATTTTTTTTTTTTTCTTCTGCTCAGTGCTTCTAATTTTGAATCTTTCTCGAGTGGCTAAAGCTTGTTGCGTTTTAGATAAAGGAGGGTATACTCCAAGATGGAGACACTTCTAATTGCTGTAATTCTTCTGTTTTGGTGACTTCCTCATCTCTTACGTTTGTTTAGTTGGTTGAGGGGATAACATTCTCTTAAGATTTGATTTGATTTGAAAGTTCTGTTCTCTTTTAAAAAAAAAAAAAAAAAATAGAAGAAAAAGAAAAGAAAAACTAAAGCAAAATTTTGCGTGCTACAGGTCACTAATAATTGACCCGTTGGGTTGTGCTCGAACATTATTGCAAAGGACAAGCAGGTCTTGTAAGCATCTGCCTTAAGCAAATAAAAGGCACAAAACGAACAAATGAAACGCATGGTCAATGGTTGCATTAAAAGGCCAGAAGCAATAAATGTAACGCATGGTCAATGGTTGCATGCATTTAACTGGATACAGACACGTGTTACAGAAGAGCCAAAGTAAGTGGACAGCTTGAAAAATATAACAATGCCACGTTGCCTCTGTCGTTGCCCTGATTATTCAGCATTATGAGTGAATATTTTCTCTGATGGAATGGTGGAAATTTTTTGAGAGTATTAATATTATTTATTATTTATTGAAATAAACAAACAGTTATAATTACACCTGAAAATAAATATTAAGCAATTCATATTAAAAATTATAAATTTTACAATTAAATTAAGTAATTTTAAAATTAAGAAATGATTACTACATCAATCAAGAAATATGTATTTACCGATCATTGATCCAATCAATTTATATTGAGGCTGTATTTGATTTGCTAAAAATACTAAAAAATTTTAAAAAAATTTTATTTTTTATCTTATTACACGAATTATGAACTCATAATTTATCTCACTTTATCTTATTTTATCTCATTTCTTATCATTCCAACACACCCAAATTTTGGTTATGATTGGTTTAATTTTATATTTAAAGTTAAAACAATTAAAATACAAGAACTGCAATTTTCTACTATATTAAACTAAGATTTAAAAAGTGTAGATAATTAGATTAATGTAATATTATAATATTATATTAATATTAATATACTAACATCTGCTATTTTAATATTAATTGAACATTACTATAAAAAATATTTAATATTACATATAATATAGACACACATGTTCATGTTATAATTACACAATATGTATATCAAATATTCAATAAATTAAATTTAGTTATTATGGTTAATTTGATTTTAAAATTATAAAATTATGGCTAAAATTTATAATCGTTTATTTTACAAAAAAAAAATAATTAAAATAATATGTATATCAAAAATATATTCAATAAATTAAATTTAGTTATTTTGGTTAATTTGATTTTAAAATTCCAAAATTATAGTTAATTATTATTTTTACAAAAAATAATTAAACCAATCATTATTAAATAAATAATCGAATTAAATTTTTTGAATTTAATCGATTCACAAGATTCAAAAATTAAATTTTCATTGAACTATGCAGATCCTAATTACACTGTTCAATCACTTGCATTCGTCAATCACTTGTATTGGGTGGACTCACATTTAAAATTATGGTAATGCCATATTCACTGTGCATTTATTTCGTATAATTCATCGTTTAAGTTAAAATTATTAATTTTTAAATAAAAAGTAATATTTGATGATTATAATAATTTTAAATAAAATACACTAGTGACTATAGTAGTCACCAGTATAAAATAGGTGAGCAGTAACTAATGCAAAAAAAAAAATAATAATAAGAAGAGTTGTCGAGATATATTTATTTTTAAAATTATAGACACAACAATTATGATTATGATTGATTTAAAATTATAGATACAATAATTATGATTGTGAAATAATTACCAAAAAAAAAATTATAATTGTGGAATCTCATCTTCTGTGATTTGCATATTATTAAATCTATTAAAACACTCACTCAACTCCAGTGTATTTTACACTTTATCCCTCTCCAACCCTCAATATATAGATGATTTTGGAAAACTTTAACTACAATATTAATTGAATTCGGTTTGTGAGATTAATTGCTAGCGTTAAGGTGCAAGGGGTTTCAAGAGGTGTAGTAGATTTACAGCTCTAATGAAAGAATCAAAAATTAAAATTTAATTAAAAGATTTAATAAATATTATAATAAATACTATTTAAAAAAATCAATAAATTTTAATTAAATCTTAACCCTTAATTCCTTCTTACTATATTATAAAATCTACCGTAATCCCTGTAGCCCAGGTGCTGGTGGTGCAAGTGCAATGGATAAAAAGATGTTGAGTAACAAGTAAAGGGTGAAGAAGAGGCAATCAAGGCAAGCCGTTTCAAGTGTTTCTAAAGCGTGACGCTTTCCTATAAACCTCTCGCGCAGTCCGTATCCTTCCAAATGCCATTTGATGCCTCCCTCCCTGCCTGGCCTTGTGATCTTCTAACCTTTCCTAATTTTGCTAGCTTTTACTGCTTTTTATTTCACTTTATAGAAGTTGTACAATGTGCCTGATCCTCATCGTCATTCATGTGCTTTCGTCTGGAAGGATGGGAAGAAGAGTTAAAGTTGGTTTTCTATCTACAAATGATGGCTCTTAAGTGCAATCAGGGGTAAATTTATCCCTCTCGCAGCCAAAAGTTTTCCGGACCCAACGTTTTTATTAAACAAAATCTAAAACCATCCACATTGAGAACTACTCTTTAAAGAGGGTATCCATAAAGCTCACATTTTCATACATAAATATCAACAGAAGAAGAATTAGGAAATAATAATAATATTGATGATGGAGTTTTCAGCCCAGACTGCAGCAACAGCAGAAGAAACGCAAAACCAACGCCGATTTGGGTCGAACAATGAAGCTCAGAACAAGGAGATGAAGAGCATGAACAAAGGGTACATGATCCTTCTGGGGATAAACTATATATGCATGTTCGTGGGTTCTGCCTCTTCAAGCTTAGTCTCCAAACTCTACTTCAACCACAAGGGCTCCAGCAGATGGGTCTCCACATGGGTCCAATCTGCGGGGTTTCCGCTCCTCCTCCTGGCAGCGTATCTCCCTTACCATCTCTTCAAATGCACCCAGCGACGTCCCTTCTCTGGCTTCACTCCCCACCTCTTTCTGCTGTCGGTTTGTGTGGGATTAATGCTGGGCCTCAACAATCTTCTCTTCTCTTGGGGTAATTCATATCTTCCAGTATCCACATCCTCCCTTCTCTTGTCATCCCAGCTCGCCTTCAATCTCATCCTCTCCGTGATTATCGTCAAAACTAAAATCACCTTTCAAAACCTCAATTGCGTGGTTCTCCTCACCCTCAGCTCCGTCCTCTTGGCCTTGGGTTCCAGCCATGACAGACCTCAGGGCTTGACCCATGCCAAATACTTCGTTGGGTTCTTCTGCACAGTCGGTGCGGGTTTGCTGTTCGCTCTTTATCTTCCGCTGATGGAGCTGATCTACAAGAAGGTGTACTGCTACGCCATGGTTGTGGAAATGCAGCTGGTGATGGAGATCGCTGCCACCGCTTTGGCCACCGTTGGGATGGCGGCGGACGGCGGGTTCTCTGAGATGAGGAGGGAGAGCCTGGAGGTGTTTGATATGGGCCCCGGGGCTTACTGGTGGACGGTGGCATCGAACTTGGTGACTTGGCAGCTGTGCTTCATGGGGACGGCGGGGATGGTGTACTTGACTTCCTCTTTGACAGGGGGGATCAGCATGACGGCGCTGATGGTAATCAATGTGCTCGGGGGTGTTCTGATTTATGGGGATCACTTTGGTGGGGTGAAGGTGGTGTCCACCTTGCTCTGTGGATGGGGCTTCTGCTCTTATGTGTATGGTATGTATGTCAAGATGAAGAAAGATCAGCAGAGAGACAAACCTAAAGTTAATGTTGGTCCCAATGGTCAGGAGTTAATGGAAATGTCCATGGTTTAGGAC
>JAVXUM010000030.1:23201967-23230175 GCA_035590655.1 Pouteria glomerata
ACTTTTTTCTAGGGAAAATTGTGGTTTGGAGCAGTGATGGAGCTAGGATTTTGATTGACGGGACAAACGAAACGTTATAATAAATTTCGCCAAAAAAAAAAATGAAAAAATGAAAAAAAAAACATGAAATACAAATATATCATAACAATTGTTTATTTTTTTAAATTGGCCAACTCAATAATTGTCATAAATTGAAAATATCAAATATAACTAATTATATGTAATTATTTTCTTGACGTCATTCATGATAGCAAACACTAATGAATTTGGTAAATCTTGAGGTGATTTTTCTGCTCTTCCGTTCCTAACATAACAACTAATAAAATATTGTTAAACTTACCCAAAAAAAAAAAAAATTCACCTAAATACAAATAACTGTTCAAATTAATCACGAGTAATAGAATAATTTAAATTATGAACAATTTTTAATGAATATAAATGTAAACAAAAATTAAAAAATAGCTTAAACCAGTCTAGCAAACCTATGGATTTTATCATCATTCTAATTCCTCCAATAATTTATTAATCCCGTCTACATATTTTTCTTTTTCTTTTTTTTTTTTTTTTCCTTCTTCTACATATGTAACACTATTTGAAACAAATTTTTATAGTCCTTCACTTAAATTTTAAAATCTCCATCATTAAAGTAGTCTTACCCAAGGTTTTGCTGTTTGACTTAAACCAATTTTTTATCTAAATTATTTGGAATCAAGGATTACAACATTGTTTTGGTAGGGTTTTTCGGGCAGTCCGAGATGGAGACATTTCGGAAACATGATGAATATATAGAAAAAAATTGTAAACACAAGGAAACATTTAAAACATAAACTAAACTTTATCTATTTTTACTTTTAAAGATAATATATTGGCAATTCAATATAGTTGAGGGGTATATATTCACTAGACTAGTGAAATTATAATAATCATTAAAGAGATTTTTGCTATTTTATGTGTTTTTTAAGTAATAAAATTTAAAAAGAGCCTATTGAAAAGTTAATAAATTTCTTTAGTACATATATTGATAAATACAAACTAGAGTTGGTGGAAATCACTATTACCCTTGTGAACCTCATTTTGGTATGCACATTTTGGAATGTGGTACACTTATGTTCCAGTACACTAAATTTGATGATCCAGGAAGATTGATTATACATATGCTATATTTTCATTAGAAAAATATCTGATAGTAGTTAATGGATAACAAATTATCTCACAATAAACAATAGGTATAAGTTTTTACAAAATGATAATAAGTAAAGGTTCGTATTAGATAGAAAGTGTGCTTAGTTTCATGAATATTTACACTGTTTTATTTTTTTGGTTAATTATTTTTGAAAATAAGTCATTTTTATATATCAAAATACTTTAATAATTTGATATTTCTATCTGAAGTCTATCCCTCAATGTACCACATTTCAAAATGCAAATGTATCGCATGCCCATTTTCATTCCATGTATTAGAACAATCCATATTTTAGTTAACATAGATTCAAACCTAGCAAAAAATTTGTGTAATCATTGGACAAAAACAATATATATATATAATCATAAGCTTGAATGAGGAGAATCAATTGTGCATCAGGGTCCAAAGCAATGTTGTTAAAATCCCAATTTAAATCTTAAAATCTTACAATTTTACGATTTTATAGTAGAAAAACTTGTTCGATTTTATGTAAAATCTTAATAGAGGCAAAATAGGTAAATCTCGATTTTGGGATATAAAATCAGTAAAATATCTATTTTATATACGATTTTACCGATTTTAAAAATTAAGTGATTTTTGTGTAATTTTTTCAAATAAAATAGTTTTTGTGAATTTTTTAAGTGATATGCTATAACTATTTCATTTGTTATTTTTTTTACTCTATAACACTATTATTTATTATTCTACACTAGTTGAGGATCATGTGTGCTGTACACCAAATTGACTATTATAAATTAAATGTAATAGCATAGATAGAAACCAAGAGACTTGTAATAAAATGTTACAAATATTTTTTTAACTCAAACAAAAAATTAGAATAAAATGAAGTCAGTATTTTAATGTCAATTGTATAGTCTATAGATCATATTAAACATTTTAGCGATTTCAATTGTGTAGATAGGTAAATGAAGTATAGAATTAGATATAAAATTTTGTAAACTTTGTTGAGAATTCGTTTTTCTTGATACATGTCTTTTCTCTCCTCTCATTAATAAAATAATTAACTTATCAAAAAAAAAAAAATGGAAGCTCTAAATGAAAAATTGTAACATAATAGACTATATTTTCATTTTATAGGCATTTAGTAAAATCTCATGATTTTATGATTCGATTTTACGATTTGATTTTTGGACCCTCCACCGATTTTAAGTAAATCTCGATTTTAACAACTTTGGTCCAAAGTATTGACCGAGACATAAGATATCTTGGTGTCTCGGCTTGGTACCGTGAGGGACCGCATTGAGATCTCAGCTCGAGTTAATGGTTATTATTGAAATTATGTGAATCTACTTCTCGTAGACGAGATAGCTTAAGATATCAACGATACTATGAGATGTAGAGAAATCGTAGCGATACAAATGATGTAGAAGCGATGTTTATATAAAAAGGGGAGAAGGCTTCTTGGGAAAGTATAGAGCCCTATCCTAGAAGGGTTGACCCAAAATTACATCTAGAGAGAGAGAGAGAGATCAAATTGGGAAAGTATAGAGCTATCTCCGCAGTAACTGCTGCCACTATAGCTCTCACCATCCCTCCCTAATCGTCGATTGACGAGTTCTGTGAATTCTTTGAACAATCTCGAAGTCGTTGCCCTTCTCTGAGTTCTCTCCCACTGTACATTTGTTCTTTTTATTTTTCTTATTTTTTTTTTCCTTTTCTTGTATTTATTGACTTTTATCATAGTATTTTCTTGTATTTATTTGTTGACTGCTATCCGTATTTATTTTTTTCCTATTCTTTTATTTTTTTCTTGTATTTATTTATTGACTGTTAACGTAGTATTTACTTTTTTTTTTTTTCCGTTTCTTGTATTTTTTTCTTGTATTTATTTGTCAACTGCCATCACAGTATTTAATTTTTTCCCCTTAAATTATGAAAATATAAGTTGAAATATTAATTATTAAATAGAATTATAATATTTTATACAAATCAAATTAATAAATTATAGCCATTGTTGTGACTAAAATATTGTGGATCATATTAATTAAAAAAAAAAACTACACTATTATTCAATAAGTTTACAATTATTTTGATGAAACAATAAGTTTTTTTACAAATCATAATAGTAAATATAGTAATTATTGAGACTAATATATTGCGAATCATATTAATTAAATAGCTTATTGAAAAAAATACTACACTATTATTCAATAATTTTATAATTATTTTTGATGAAACAAATTATGAAAATATAAGTTTCTAATATTCATTATTAAATAGACTTGTAATATTTTTTTACAAATCAAATTATCAAATTATAGTAATTATTGTGAGCAATATATTGTAATCATATTAATTAAATTGCTAATTGGAAAAAAAATACTACATTATTATTTAATAATTTTATAATTATTTTTGATGAAACAAATAATGAAAATATATGTTTCTAATATTCATTAATAGAATTTTAATATTTTTTTAAAGTTGAAAAAGGCTAAAAGTTGCATATGGCCCAATATAGTGCCGCCAACGCTACAATCACATAGAAATTTCTCGGACTGGTACAGTGACCGCGACTTTGAACCATGCTATGCATTACTATATATGCACGTGTATTTTTATAACTAAAAATGTAGAACTTACACTAATTAACTATAGCTACTTTAACTATTTTTGAATTGTATAATATAACAATTACCATACTTAATAATTTAATATATAAAAGACTAGTATTATATTAAAAATCCAATAAGCATGACAAATTGTTTTCATTGAAGCTATGTAGCTTTGATCGGAATACACCGAAACAAAATCATTTCTAACGAAACTATGGAATTTCAACATTCACCCTCAAAAGGAAACAAAGTTTAGATCCTTGGTGTTGGTTGAAATAATTGTAGTTTCTGCATTTTTCATCAAATTTCTAATAGTAGTAATGATACTAATGACAGTAATAATAATTAATGCAAGTAAAAGGTTTTGACCTCCTTGCCTGAATTGGAGGATTTTTTTTATTTTTAAATAATATGTTTATTGGTAACCTCAAAAAGCACAAAAGTCTGAAAAAAAATTCAAAGTATCTTGTGGACATGAGTGTTTTATCTTTACATTTTTATCTCTCTTATATTTTTTTTTTCTAATTTATTAAATGTTTTCATGGAAACAACTTATTGTTTAGGTCAATGAATTTTGGAGTGTTTTGATGGAAACATTAGAATTTTGGAATTTCATTAAAGTTTCAAGTCCATTAGCAGAAATGTCTCGGTTGATTCGATGTAAACATAATGAAATTTTATGTAAATCATCATTTATCATTTCTTTCTTAGAAAATCAATTTGTACTACTAAAACAACTTAAATTTCTATAAAATCTTTAGTTGTCTCAACACTATTAGATGAATTTCTAAAAAAAAAAACTTGAGGGGACAACTTAACAAAATAATTAATTTGTTTTTGCAACAGCAAATGATTTTTCCCCTCAAAAAAATCTATAGGTGGCATGTTACCAAAATAATTGTAATTTTTGTAATAGAAAGATAATATCAAGTGGTATTTTTCAAAAATTCAAGGGGCAATACCTTTGCTATTGTTTGGAGGAATTTTTCAGGGAAATGTGTTGTCAAAGCTCAAGGTGTTGATGAAAGATAAGTCTGGCTTGAAAAATGTGTATTTGAGTCTAGTTTATATTTTTCTTTGGAAATGGTGATATACGAGCCATTGCGCTCTCAAGTTGGCCAATTTGGGATTGGGGTTTGGTATGTGAGGTGGCACTTTGATGTCGACTTGGTTATTTGAGTAGCATAATGTTCACAACTTCCTTTTTTTTTCTTCCTTGGCATTGTTCTGTAAATATAAGTACTTATTAGGGGAAAAAATCCCATTAATAGAACTAAATTAATCTTAGTAGTAGTGACATAATAATTGTTTCTAAAGCATTAGCTAACCTAAATAGACCGTGCAAATGCTGTGTTTTATGGGTTGAGAGTTGCTTTTGGAAATTTTGTTTCTAACCATCTGTCATAGTTCATAAGCATATGTAGTATTGGGTGCATGTGTCCTACACAGTAGTATGAAATCTTGATGTGGTGGTTTATATTAGGCTTCATCTTTCTAACAGCTATTTTTAGGGGTGAGTTCTTCCAAGAACATCCCTGTGTGTTGAGATACTATTCTTGATCTTGCAGTATGTAACAAAGATTGTAATTTATTTATCTTTTTAATTTTTTTGATAGAGAGTAATTAAATGGCAATCGTACCTTGTGGAAGTGCATGGGTTGCTCGGTGGGAACAACCTCAATCTGTATTAAGATCTTCTGTTAGAAACAAGTTATCTGCATCTTCAAACTGGTGAGTATTTGTTAACTGTGTGTTGTTAGAAGATTCTTATCAATTGTGTATAAATTTGGCTTGTCAAACCTCTCAACTTATACCAATTCTCTTACCTTAAAGTTGTTATATATTTATTTTGTTGTGAATGTGAGTGGATGAATTCTCCTTGGGAGTTACTTGGAAGTGACCTTGACAAAATTTGGTCTTTCCCTCATACAAATCAAATGGGCTTTTTAAGTTCCTTCGACACTAATACTCAGAAAATCAATTTGCTTTGTTGTCAAATAGCCTTTTTATGAATTGTTAATGTAAATTTACCCTTTTTTCTTGTGCATATACATAGATAAATGGCTTTTTATGTCTTGCTTTGAAATTCTAATCTAGTGTTGTGCTAAATTTTTTGGAAAGCATAAGCAAATGACCTCTTGAAAGGTGGATATACCATATATCAACTTCGTAATTCTGTTCATTCAAATTTCGCTTGCAATGGGCATTGCCACTTTTTGCTGTTGACATGATTTCAAATTTGGATGTAAATCTTGCTTGCCTTGTTATGAACTTGAGTGCAGTTTTCATTGTGGAGTAGAAAAAGTAGTTTTATTTATTTATTTATTTTGCTTGGTTGTAGAAAAGGATATATCTATATTCTATGGCAATATATGATTATTAGATGTTAACTTATTGATTCCCTAATGGTTTCATTTCCTTTTAGGCTTCATAATGCATTTTGTTGCTTTGGTTGTTTACTGCCTTGCTGCTTTGTTTTCTGTAGAAAGTTCACCTGGAATCTATATTGGACTCACCTGTTGGATGTGGGATCTTTTTGTTTAGTGTCTCAAGCAGGATAAGAACATTGGCATCATCAAGCTCAACAATGTTTTCTCAAGATTCCTTACAAGCACTGTTCAAAATGGTGCCATCTAGGAATCAATGTCAGAGTAGGGGAGGCCGTCTGATTGTTAGAGCTGATAGTGTGAGTTTGCTATTTGGATTTCACTTGGCAGTTCTATCTTAGATTTAGTTACTCTATTGACAATTTACCATTACATATATACTTGTTATGCAGGATTACTATGCAGTCCTTGGGGTGTCAAAAAGTGCTAACAAATCAGAAATCAAAAGTGGTGAGTACACTCTTAATTCTTCTTTTTGCGATTTTATCGCAGCTTATGTAATATAATTTCGTTTTGTGGGATATAAACTGTTGCATATTTCATCCTTTCATGACTATTACCTGTGCTAATTTACCTTTCCCTTTAGTTCATTGCTTATAACGTGTAATCTTTAATGAGATAATAAGCATTATGAGCATGCTGGTACACTACATGCTTGCACATTATAAGCATTGTCCTTATTTGTTCTTGATCTCAATTATAAGCATTACTAATGTTATCCTACTATTTGTTCATTCTCATTTAGCTTATCGAAAGCTTGCAAGGAGTTATCATCCTGATGTAAACAAGTAAGTTGAACTACAACATTTTAATTTTACAACTCATAATTTCAATCCAGTGTTATCATTTTTGGATTTTGATTTTGGTAAATTATGTTTAATTGTTTGATTGATGATTTGTTGTGTTATATTGGTTCATGGTGTTAGATTGTTAACTACCGTCAGGATCAACTTTATTATCTATATTTTATTTTATACACCTAGACATGTTATTCAAATGTAGTGAAACTTACCTTCTTGAGTAAGCCAAACATGTGTAACTATTGATTATAGGATTAGTTGTGAGATTTAAACTCATAACAGAACGCTTGCAACTATTGACTATTGGGTCAGTAGCAAGGTTTTAACTTGGAAATTTTGCTTACTTTAATACCATATTATGGTACTGATTATCCCAAATATGTAAGTTCGATCCAATAGTTTATACTGAGGCATCTTAACCGCCTCGCATGTGGACGGGAGAGAGAAATAAATCAACCCAAATAGGGGCACCAATAATAACATAAGAAAATGCCTAAGAGCAAACTGAGAAACAAACACTCATTTTGAAACTTTTGGAAACCAGGAACCAGAGTTCTGATATGATATTAAACTTTTTGTCATAGTTTGACATAGTGGCTCAAATTTTTAGAGAAAGGGACAACTCATCATTAATAATATCATTTTATATTCTCAACATGAACAAAAGTTTGGTGTATGATATATAACCTCAGAATATTTGCTGCATTCTGCAGTACTTATTATAGCTGGCATCTAACCACATTGGTAGCAAACTCAACGGGGCTAATCAATTCCCTACTTGTATACAAACTTCTGATGTGTGAAGTTAGTGCATGTCAACCACAGATCGATATTGTTATAATCCCCCCACCCCCACACACACATTCACCTTGCGTTTTTGTGAGGGAACATTCAATTGCATATGCCACTTGCTTGCCTGGCAACACCACAACCAAAAGGAAGCTTTTCTCTGCAGCATCCCAAACTTAACAAGTACTAAATGTGGGAGTTTATCTAAAAAGGTTACTGGGAGTTGACAATTGGATTATAGCTCCTGCTCACAGATGCAAAATCTCCCATACAAACTTTTAATGTGGGACTTAGCACATACAAGGTCACTATTAGAATTCTTGTGGCTGTAGAGAAGCTTCTCACTGACACTTACGTTCTTGTATTTTGTTTTGCAATTCTAAGAGAAAATATTTGTTTTAGGGGGTGTTTGGAGTGATAAAAAGTGAGATAAGTTGTGAGTTTCATAATTCGTGCAGTAAAATAAGTTTTAGAGATTTTCAGAGGTTTTCAGAGATTTTTAGAGTTTTTTTTTTGTTTTTTTGCAAACCAAACACTCCCTTAATCTCTGCCTTTCTCGCAGAGAACCTGGAGCAGAACAGAAATTTAAGGAGATCAGCAATGCCTATGAGGTAAACTTTGGATCCTTGTTATCTTTCTTGATGATTCCCAGTGGTGCAGTGGCAGGTCTGGTGGCATTGGGATTATTTGAGCATATAACTCACTAGCGAGAGACTTGACCCACAGGTTTTGTCAGATGATGAGAAACGTTCCATATATGACAGGTACGGAGAGGCTGGGCTTAAAGGTGCTGGCGTGGGCATGGGGGTGAGTTCTATTGGAAAGATAATAAATGATGAATTCATTGGTTTCAGTTTCCATCATTCTCAATGTTAGCACACGCATTTTACATTTGGAACATTCCTTGGTGACAGGATTTCAGCAACCCCTTTGATCTGTTTGAGTCATTATTTGATGGCTTGGGTGGTATGGGTGGCATGGGCATGGGTGGAAGAGGCTCCAGGAGTAGGGCCACGGAGGGTGAGGACCAGATCTACAATTTGGTTTTGAATTTCAAAGAAGCAGTATTTGGGGTAGAAAAGGAGATTGAAATAACTCGGCTTGAGGTATGTAGCACTTGTAATGGGTCAGGCGCCAAATTGGGTACCGAACCATCCAGATGTAGCACATGTGGTGGACAAGGGCAAGTTGTCACATCGGCAAGGACCCCTCTGGGTGTCTTCCAGCAGGTAATGACTTGCTCCGCTTGTGGTGGGACTGGAGAGACTTCAACTCCTTGCAACACTTGTTATGGTGACGGGCGAGTGAGGAAGTCGAAGCGGATTAGCCTAAAAGTCCCAGCTGGGGTTGATTCTGGGAGCCGGTTAAGGGTCCGGAGTGAAGGTAATGCTGGAAGGAGAGGAGGGGCCCCTGGAGACCTATTTGTGATCATCAATGTTCTTCCAGATCCTGTACTGAAACGGGAGGACACCAATATTCTCTTCTCTTGTAAGGTTTCTTATATTGATGCAATATTAGGAACTAAAATGAAGGTCCCCACTGTTGATGGCATGGTTGACCTGAAGATTCCACCCGGTACTCAGCCAGGAACGACGCTGGTGATGGCGAAAAAGGGTGTCCCGCTTCTTAACAAAAGCAACATTAGGGGTGATCAGTTGGTGAAGGTGCAAGTCGAGATCCCAAAACGGCTGAGCGGTGAAGAGAGGAAACTCATTGAAGAGCTTGCTAACCTGAACAAGGCAAAAGCTGCCACCAGTGGAAGACGGTAGAAGATTTGAGGATGGTGGGCTTTTGCTGTTTAATAATACATTTTGATTTTCCCTCTCGCTTTCTTGACTTGAGCGCTGACATGGGTAATTGAATTCTCACTGATTTCTCAATCGTTAAGTTGTATTAGGGAAAATTTTCCAAAATAGTTTTGTATTGTGTAATGTACCTTTATAATTAGAGAAGCAAGTTAAAAAAAAAAAAAAAAAATGAAGAAGAAGAAAAAAATTAGAGGGATATTTTTCTATTATATGTTCTGGAAATTGACCCTGTTAGCTTGTCCTGCCTTTCGTTTCTTGGTTGTAAATTTGGGTGGAACCTCACAATTTTGTTATTTATTTTCTTATTTGTCTTGCAATTTTCACTCTCTGAGTTTTTGCTGGGTAAGTAGCAGTTGAAATTTAGTGTGAATTTACTTACCTTAGGAATGCAATAAAATATAGATTGTTGGGAATATGATACCATCAATTAAAAATTATGTATATAATGTAAATAATACACTTTAATTTGTTGTGTACAAAAAATTGGGTGTATTCTTTACATTATATATATATTTATAATTTTTACTGATATTCCCAAATGACAAGTTAATACAACGATGTATTTGTGTATTTTATGGAGTTTGCTGGATGTCTTTTGTAACTACCTCGAATAAAAAAATAAATAAATAAAAATTGAGAAAGGCCTGAGGAAAGGAGGGACATTTGTTTAAAAAAACTAAGAATTGTTGAAAATGTTTTTGAGATGTCTACCCAAACTTCAATTGTTTTTCATTTTTAATTACTAAGAAGTACTTTGTTAGAATAGTATTTATTATACGTATAATTTTTTTAAAAAAAGAAAGGTCCACTCATTATGGAAAAAAGAAACACGTGGGGTGAGAGAGGCTCGAACTCTCGACCTCAGGATTACTCAGAAGCTATGAGACCTACGCGCTAGCCAACTGCGCCACCACCCCAGCGGTGACTGGAACTTTGAAATATCAACCATAAATAAGTTAAAATTCGGTGTAAAATGCAGATAAAATCAAACGACAAGAGAGAATTAATATTAATGTAATTAACATTTATGAAGTATAAATATCTATTTATTAGATACAAATCTAAGTATATAATACTTTAATAGATATCATATCAATTGTATATGATCTAATATATGGATTGCAATCTGTATAGAATATAATGGTGGCGTTTGGCCAACAACAAAATAAAATAAAATCTTACAAATCTCTATAAATACGAATTACGAGATTATAAAATATTATCTTTTTATTTACAATATAAAAAATAAAACACTAACTTTTAAATTTTATACAATTTTATACTCACTACACAAAATCTGAGATATTAACTTTTTATTTTATATAACTCCAAACACACTTAATATAATACTGTAACGTTCGGGACAGTTAGGCGGTCGGCCGGGATCCGAAAAATGTGGCGTTTGAATAGCCTTTGAGGAACTTATGAGCGGGGCCACGTGGAGGCAAGGGAGAGGGGGTAAAGGATCCTTCAATTTTAGATATAAAATTATTAAAATATTTTTAATATTTTAATTTTATTTAAAAAATTAAAATTAATTCAAAATTTTTTAGCATAAAAGTAATTTACAAGTATTTACGTGTGAAATAAAGCATATTTTTCACTACAGTAACGAATATTTTTAAGCATAATATTAATAAATATAAAATATAATGTAATAATAATTCTTTAAATAATAAAATTAATAATAATTATTTTTTTTGTGATGAAAAATATTTTTATTAAACTTCTAATACTCTTAAAATGACCGGTTAAACTATTGAATTGTGAAAAGTATATTTACTGATTTAATATTTAAAAATAATTTTCTCTTTTCTTAAAAATAACATAATTTTTATCATATTTTTAATCCCGATATAACTCGTTATTTTATTTTTAAATGTTCGTTGACCCTTAATCAAAATTCTAAGTCTCTCATGGTTTTGGGTTCATTTTGATTCTGATATCTAAACTTCCAGTTGTAATATGCGACTTCCAAGATATCACCGGTATCTAAATTCAACATATACCAGTAAATTAATTAACATAAAACATCTTCTAAAATCAGACATCAACCTCTGCACCTCGCGCGTGTGTGTGTGTGTCTTGCTATATATACCTCTATGTAGCAATTGATTTTGTTTCTTTTAAGTATTTATCTCTTATATTTCTTTTAATTTTTTTTATATAAACAAAAATTAATTTATTTTTTGGATAAATTTTATACAAAACCAAACAAATCACAAATGTTGAGTCCGCGCTTATGGCAGGTTATCACATCGAGAGAGAAGAACATGCAGGGCGACATCCACAAATTCTAAAGGGGTGAAGCATGTAATTGACACGTGGGAGGGTAACCTGCTAGGTTGAAGAACCAGGGTGAGGTCAAGCGTTCAATTGGATTTGAAAAAATATATATACATATATATATATATCGGATCATTGGTTTTATGGATTGGGTTGTTGGGTGTTAGAATTGGATCGGGTTGTAATTGGGTAAAAAATATTCAAATTGAATCAATAGTTAATTGAGAAGCATCCAATAACAAAGTAGTTTGCCTACTTTAGTCTAAATTTGGTCCAAAAAGGCCTATACACTAATATAGAAAGGAAGAACTATTTTAAGTATATTTCTCATTTTGAATCTACATTATAATTTTAAATTTCACAAATACATTTTAACTTTTATCCTTCCCTTTTAACTGTTTTTTTAATATCTATTTTCATTGCTTATTTGTGAAAGAAAAAAATAGATGAAAATTTTTAGAAATGAAAAAGAATTGAGAAGAAAGAGAAGAAAAGAAGAAAAAAAAAAATTGAGGAACAAATTCAAACGAATGGTATGTACATTTCTTCTAACATAAATAAATTCACACAAACTTAAAAATATTTTAATAAATTTCAAAGAAGCCAAATAATGCCAAAAATTCTAAAAATTAATTACAACAAAACAGCCATATGAATCATAGTTCAAAACTTATTTTTTTTGGATAGGCATTAGGAGTAACTTAACATGAAACCATTTCAGCAGGGTTAAAAAAAAAAAAAAGAGTTGATCAAATTATGCATAAAACCAAAGTTTAACCACACAATATTAGGATCACTGGAGAGTTTATTTATTCGTTAATTTTAGAATACTTAAAAATAATCAAAATGTGCATAAATTAGATTGAACATCTTAAGTGATAGAAAAAAAATATTAATTCTTAAGCAGGGTCTCGTTGACCACTCTGTCCAAGTTCACATAGGACGACCCACCAACCGTGGCAGCTCTCTCAGCTCTCTCCTTCCACTCCAAGGCTCTCTTCCTCATCTCCCTTCCCTTCTCTCCCTCCATCAACTCCCTCACCAACTCCTCCACCTTCTCCCTCCTCACCTCACTCCCAATCTCCAAACCCACACCCCATCTCCCGCACGAATAAAAACAATTAGTCTGCTGCTCCGCCATGTACGGCCAGCAAATCATCGGCACCCCCTCGGCAATGCTCTCTATGGTAGAATTCCACCCACAGTGCGTTAAGAAAACCCCAACCGACGGGTGGGAGAGAACTCGCTCCTGCTGACACCAAATCCCCAAAATACCGCTCCCCCGAGTCACTTCGAAGAATTCCTCCGGCAGCAACGCCAATTCCCCTCTCACTAGATCCGGACGAATGATCCACAAGAAGAATTGCTTGCTGAGAGCGAGCCCCATTGCGAACTCGACGAGCTGTTTGTTCGACATCACAGCGATGCTTCCGAAATTCACGTAGAGGACCGAGTTGGGTTCCCTCCGATCGAGCCATTCGAGGCACTTGTTGTCTTCTTCCCACAGATTCGATCTTAGCTTGGACTTGAGTTCACTTTTGGGGAGCTCCCTTTCGAGCAATTGCAGGGGGCCGATGGTGTAGACTTGATCGAACTTTGTGCGGATTGATTCGAGGACTTCTTCCTCTAGTTCGTCGTAGGTGTTGAGTATGACTGCCTTGGCCTTGGAAGCGTCCCTCGTCTGCTCTATGTTGTAGGTGAGCATGATGTCGTTTCGATCCGCCGTTCGCATGAAAGTGGGAAGGTCTTTTAGTCGGATTCCTTTCATTCCCGAAATCCAATCGATCTCGGATTCCAGATAGCCGTTAGTAAAATAGCCCTCGTCTGCGTGCAGAAACCACAAAATTAGATCAACTGTCATTTCTTATTGGTAATTCAATAACAATTATTAATTTCGTATTAAGTAAGAAAAAGGCTTAACAATTATTAACAAGTATATCGGCCCTGTTTGGCCTCACCATAAATCACCAAAAGTTACCAAATTTAACTATTTTTTGTACTTTCTTCCAATTAAATTTTAACACATATCACCTTTATATCAAATCATCAGTACTTTTACTGTACTTTTTGGTTTTTTTCTCCCTTCCAAACAGGGCCATAATTGATCTGACTTGATTAGGATGGCAATGGGGCTGGTTTGCTTTAACCCTACCCCCACCCATTAAAACCCATCCCGTACCCAAAATGGGTTTACACCTCCCAATCCATTCCCAATTATAGCAATGTCTTTCCAACCTATTCTCAACCACAATCCATCCCGGTAACTACTAGTATTATGTATAAAGGGTATCTTTGTTACCACTATTTAACTGGGGCTGTTTAATGATATTTAATTACCAAACCCAACCTTGCTCCGTACCCACTTCGGGTTACACTTTCTTCCCCATGACCTGCCCCAAACCTGATTAAATAAATCCCAAACTTGTACTACTAGGGGGTGGGACAGGCACCTGCTATTCTGGGTTAAATTGCCATCTCTAGATCTTATGGTATTAAGTTCCTCCCTTTACATGGATCCGACAATCCCTGTCACGTTATTGATTTTTCATGGAAATTTATTCCTCCATGCTGTCTTCTATTGAATAGGTTGAAGCACCAAAGAAGAAACGTGGCAAATCCCTATATGTGAAAGCAACAGACACTGGTGTTGATCCTGAAGTGGCTGCTAAGAGACTGAATATTGATTGGGATACTGCTGCTAACATTGAGGAGGTTGATGTCCTTGATGATGTAGAAGTTCCCTCAGCTGTGGTTTGTTTCTACTCTAGTGTTACTGATTTATCTTATGTGGTGAATTTTTGTTTTGATGAGAGCTTAATCTATTGCAGGGATATGGAGCACTATACCTAGTCACAGCATTGCCAGTTATTATTGGTATCTCTGTAGTTCTAATTCTCTTCTATAATTCTCTCCAGTGAAAATTTTTGCCAAATAATCTTTTTGTTGTTCTTTGGGCCTTGTATATGCAAAAGAATGAATGAAGAATCAGTGTTACTAATCTCAATTTGGTTTGTATATTGGAATGAGGGAAAGGAGAGAAGTTCATTCTTCTGAATGTGTCTTCATGTTCCACTAGCAGTCACAATTCTCGTTTCTGTTTTGACAGAATGTATGTACATGCCATCACATCGTTGCTCTTTTTATCCTTCTACTTTTTTTTCTTTTTTTCCAAATTTCTATTTTCAAGTTTACCAATTCTATGCATTAGCTTCATAATTTTTCCTTTTTGTATGCCTAAACAATCTTCTATTATTAATTTTCGATCATTTAGCCTAACTACTTACAGAAGTTGGTTCCATCTAAACGCGAGGTCAATTTTGTTGCACTTTTGATCCCTCTTCACATTCAAAACTTCTATAAATCCAATAACTTCTTTCTTGCTCATTTTAGATTAGGCTCTCTCCTTAAAAAACTCATTATCGAGTTCAAGATATAAATCACATGAAACATAGACGTGAGATGCACAAAGAAATCTTTTAGAGCAACTCCTGCATATTCTTCTCTTCTAAATGCTAAAGTCTCCTAATTAGTGGACAATCTTGAGGGAGGAGTTTCCTATTTTTCCTTTCCCTTTTCACTTTATCACTATTCTTTTAGAGCCCTAACTCTTGTTCTTTGGATTGTATCTCTATTTTGAACTCTTTCCATTCTTCTGTTCAACCAGTATTCTGGCATTGTTCTAATTGTTTACTCGGGTTGATGAGATTTCTTGGCGCTTTGGGTTATGAATTTAGTGGATTTTTAAATAAGGCTTATGAAGGTCCCACCACACCACGATGAGATTTGTGATCAACCTGAAGGTTACTTCTAGATTAGATGAGGGCTTCTGGGTGATTAAATGGTTCTTGTGTCCTGGGCAGACCAATGTAAAAAAAAACAAAAGAAAATAGGGTAAATGTTAAAAAAAAGAAAAAAAAAAAGAGAGTGAATAAAAACTTAATAAAAGTGGGACAAAAGTAAAATTTACGGGTATACGGGAGTAAAATTAATAGTCTAATTTTTCAAATCAGTGAGGGTATGGAACATTTATTGAGTTCACATGTCTGTGTCGTCTTTTCTCATTGTTGAATTGTTCATAGGAAAAGTAGTTTCATCTCAATTTTCCCATTAAATTTACGAACCAATCATAAATAAATATTAAGCATCCCATTTACAAGGTAAGGGCCCAAATCAAAATGTCAAAAGCTTTTGAAATCAAAGCAATCACTTGCAAGCAAAGTTTCTACTCGGAAACAAAGCAGACATTCATTCTTGACATCAACCGTTAGTAGTATTGCTTTTGCTTTTGCTTTTCTTTTAATCCATCTTACAATAAAAAATAAAAAAAAATTACATTGTAAATGTATTCATCACGCAACACACCAGGGTCAACCTAACAAATCCAACCAACGATTGAAAAAAAAAAAACTGCTGGTTCGTGGTGCTCTGTCCTCTCCTCTACCGTGGATTTGAACCTTCGCCTGTCCTCTTTCACTCATTTCCGCGCTAGGTTTGTTAAGAGAGAGGACAAAGAAGACAAATAGAAAGGACTACTCCTTTTCTTCTGTTCGTCCACATGCCATATTTTGACTTGCCCTACCATGAGCAATGCCTCTCTCTCTCCTCTCTCTCTCTCTCTCTCTCTCTCTCTCTCTGCGCTCATCCACCATCCTCATCGATACACAACCTTTATTCCCAATCAAAAGCACAAAGCCAATTGATCATGATGGAATATGGATGGATGGCCATGCAATTTTTTTTTCTCTGTCTCTCTCGCATAAAAAAAGTGAGGTCTCAAAAGGAACAACGGCCCTATCTGATTAGATTAGCCCCACGCCATCCAACCCTACAACCCTTCCCTCATTTGAGTGGTGGCCAGCGGTGGTGCCTTGCCTGACTGCTCATTGTGGGGTGGTCCCCACTCGACACCGACAACATAATTTATCACCCATACCATAGCTACAAACAATCATAAAAAATTGCAGGGTACAAAATACGCTCTTTTTTATACCAAAGACATTTTTTTTTTTTTTAAATATATATACCACCTCCAACTCCACTATTTATGTCTATCAAGTAAAAGGAGATATTATATATATATATAAATATATATATCATACAGAAAGAGGAACAATGAAAATCACATTCATCGACTGACTGACGGTGGATCTATTTAAAATAATAATAAAAAGAAAAGAAGGCCATAACATGTGAAATTACAGTGAATATATAGAAAGAAAGGAATGAATGAATTGTTTAAAGGAAGCTGTCATTGCCGTGTTCTTTGTAAGCAAGGTCCAATCATATTGAGCTCGAATCTCTTCACAGATCCAGCAGTGTCTCGCATTGTGGTGTCCAAAACATACGGGATACCGTCAAGGGTGATATCAGTGGTATTGACCAACTGCCGGCAAGGCTCGCGCCGATCCGCTATGGTCCCATGATAATGGAAGTACTTAATGCGCCCCTCCGTCTTATGCGTTGTCTTCCCCGCTGTGTTCTGCGACATGTGCACCCCTGTCGCATACACACTCCGTGGTTGCACTGCATACTTGCGATCTCTCCTAATTCCTCTCTTCACATCTCTGTACACTAGCTTCTCAAATCCCCACTTCCTGCAAATATCATTAACCCACACGCACCTATAATTAGGCTCAACAACCAATTTTTGTTGAATTAAATTAAATATACACCATTCTATGTCACATTTCTATCCGGCTTTCCGACCATTCCAAACTGTTTTAACTCAAATTAATTACAACCAATTTTTGTTGAAGTAAATACCATTTCACGTTACATATATATCCAGTTTTCCAGCCTTTCCAAACCGCATTCAAGGCCAATTAAGCGGGTGCATAGATGCGATCGAGAGCAGGTCGGCACTTGTAAAGCTACAATTTCCTATTAATCAGAGTCCAAGTATGCAGTTCACAGCTACTTTTATTTGGAAAGCAAATTGCATGAAAAAGGAAATATTTATTCCGATCCACCTTCAAAAGTGACATAATTGGGGTACTTATTTGGATCTACCCCCACAAGTCCCAACACCGGCTCTATATTTTGGATCAAATAAATAAGCATCATCAAGATTCTCACCTCACCCTCTCATATTTTATGGGTTTTCAATTCAATTCGCTGCCCCTTTACAACTACGAACGGACTATATTTGCAGCACAATACTCCGGACGAGAGTACAATAGAAAAAGTTTTATAATAACATGTTTAAATCATGCATTCAGTGTAAAATAACATAGGAAAACGCTTAAGAAGTTCTAAATGGAAGATAAGAAACAATCACAACAAAGTTAATTAGTTCCATCACAATCGTACTTCCACTTGGCCCAAATAAAATTAAGCTTGAGGAACAATATATCTAAAGGAAACACCATGCCAAAGTACCCCAACTGATTTAATCAGTGAAATATTCAACATCAAAAATTTATGTTGAGCTGGGAATTTCAACATATATGCAACTAAATTGTAAATGTGCCATGTTGGCAATTATGGCTCCAGACTTGTACCACTGCAACAGAAAGCTCCATGCCTACCCACATACCACATTACAAGTTGTCGATGTATAAGGACATTCACATAGAACTGCTGCTAGAGATGCAATGGGTTGTCAGTTTCAACAACAAGTTATGCATTTATACCTTTGGCCAGCTTAATTCACTCCAATTTTAAGCTGACTCCATAATGCTGAAGATGATTGGAATTCTTCCAACCTTTAGTGATATTTAACAAAAATCCATCTGAACAGACCCCATTGCATACAAATTCTGCACTATCCACACAAATGTATAGAGTTTTATCCTTTTAACGGAAACATAAAAAAGTACCATGCATGCTTGAAGGTCTTTATCCAAAATTTGTGTAAGGTATCCTACATTATTCAAACTTAGGCCCAAGATTAAAATGTTCAATTTCTAAATTAGCCAACCAACATTAGAATATTAGAATATTAGACCCAAAAGCGAGGAAACAAATAGACGAAATTGATGGAGGAAAACTATAAGAGACTGAAATAGAGCAAGTTATTGAGCGTTTACCTGAAAGTTTTGCCCATGTCCTCGGAAAGGCAGAGCTTGCCGGACATGGTCATCTGTTCAATAGTGAATTGGGTGTAGTCCAAGAGCGAATCTGTAACCGATTTGATAGTATTCTTTGGGGGTACATAAATGAACTCGTCGACGTCGAAGAAGAACATCCATTTGGCATCGAATCGATATCTATGCAAACAATCATTCACTATGAGGAACTGATTGTGGTAGTACCCATCAAATCTCTCCTGGTCTCTGATGTCGTGCAAGGTCACATAACCCTTCTCCATCCAAGGCTTCAACACCTCCATCACCGCCGGGTGAATACCACCGGCGTCATGTATCACGAAATGCGACCTTTTACCGAACAGCCTCACGTGATACGCCATCCATTCTCGAATTCTCTGAGGACTCAAATTCCCATACAGAGACGACCCGCAATACAAGTAATCGAACTTGGGCGGTGATGTGAAGTACCAAGGATTTAGGCTTCCCGGTGCTTCTGTTAATGCTTCAATGCTGTCGGTGATATTGGAGTTCTGGTCTCCTCCACCGTTGGTAGATGCGTGAAGCACCAATTTTCCACCGGAACCGTCATGGCCGACGGGGAAAGGGAAGGTACAGTTAACGATAACGACGGTATAAACGCGGCCGTAGCCCCAGTCTGGGAGGATCTTGTAGCCGACGGTGGTTATGGGCTGTTGTTGGGCAGTGCAGTTCTGGGGAACCCACTGGCATTGGTAGGACGGCTTGCCGAAGACATGGAGGGGCTTGGAAGCTAAACCCATGATGGCGAAGGAGTTGAGTCCGCCCCTGTAAGCGCTCATCAAGACAAAGTTATAGGCGGCGGCACCGAAAGGGTTGAAAGCCCGTTTGATGATGCCTCCGGGGAGCACCTCGTCCTGTTGTCTCGACGGCGGAGGCGGAGTGGGCGGTACCGCATCTACGGCGACAGCTTGTGAGGCCGTCGAGGAGTTAGAGATGGGGGTAGTAATGGTCGTGGCAGAGACGTTGGAGACGCAGTTGCGGAGATCGGAGGCGGAAAGAGAGAAACGAGAAGGTAGGAACTGAAGAACAGTGGCGACAGAACAGACGAAAAGAAGTGCCGTAATAAGGAACTTAAGCTCTGCAGCACAGTTCCAGGCCACCCCTACCAGCATCTTCTTCTCTCTATCTCTCTCGTTCTCTTTAGCCATTGAATAGCTTTAGAGAGACAGAGACAGAGAGAAATCAACAAATTCAATAACGCCGATAACCACACTACTACGCAACAAAGTTGAGCAACAGAGCCGCACTGCCCCTGAACCAGAATTAAGGAGGGGAAAAAAAAAAAATCTCTCGCTAGACCGCCTGTGTTGCCTCTGTTAATCTCTCCTTAATGTAATCCAACACGAATGTGAGAAATGGAAGGAGAAAAGTAGGAAGTTCTGTCCAATATTGAAAAATCAAGGCTGTCAATTAACTTATTAGGGAAAATGACTTTCTCAAAAATTAAATATTAAGAAATATTAAGAAAAAAGCATGTCCTCTGGGCCGCTCTACAAAGTTTATGCGAATGGACATCTAGGTTTTGAGCATGTCTCTAAGCTTTTTGAACATTTTTATTCTCCATATTTTAATTTAATTATTTTAACCCCCTGAATTACTAGCCCAATAATCCTATTTCCTTTTCAATTATATATTCCTGTCCAACCTTAATTTTATTCTTTAATTATTTTTTTTTCATGCACCATGGCAGCTTGAAACTTTAGGCATTATTTATTTTAATATATAAATTTTTTTTAAAAAATGCATTAATTCATGTTTTTGAAACAAAAATAAAAATTGTAGAAAATTAATTTAAAAAATATGTGAAAAAATTAATACGAGCATATTTTTAAGTGAGGCCTATTTTATGACAAGTTATACATATATATATATATATAAGATTTGTCGCATAAGTTCAAATATAGCATTATTGTCATGATGATTTAGGGGTGTTTAGTAAATCAAAAAGGTAAAAAGTTTTTAGCTTTTATCCTACCATTGGCATCTGTCATTTTTTTTTAATTGTGTTTGATGAAAATTTGTAAAAATTAAATTAAATTCAAATTAAAGAAATAAAAAAATTAAAAAAAAGTTGAAAAAAAATTTCTAATAAATTTTAGTTGAAGAGGTTAAAAAAATTTAAAAAATTAAAAATTGATGAAATGTTGGAGAAAGTTTGAATTTACCAAATCAAACCCTTAGGTGGCATTTGGTTTGATTTTTTGTTTTTTATTTTATGTGTTTTATGTTCTAAAAATTTCAAAACATGAAAACAAAAAATATTATGTTTTCCCTATTGGAGTTAAAAATACTCAAAATGATTTTTTGCCTTTTTTATTTTATTTGTAAACTCATTTTTTATTTTCTAAAATAAAATTTGAAAACACATGTGACTAAATGCGCTTTAAACTGTTTTTCTTGTTTTCAAAAGTTCAAAATGAAAAATGAGCTTAAAACAGAAAATAAAAAACAAAAACTAAAAATAAAAAATAAAAAAATAAATCAAATGAGTCATTAGTTATCCAAAATATCATTCCTTTGTTATTTTTTCAACTTAACCAAACAACAATTTGTGCATATGCACATCAAAAAGTTGTTACTTGATGATTTAAAAAACTCATAAATTTGAAAATAAAAATCTAATAAAATTGAAATTTAAAAAAAAAAAAGAAAAAGATAAAGAAGTATCACACGGTTTAACTCCGAAAGGAAACTACTGGAATGGTAAAGGAGTTGAAAGGTCAAATTCACAATATAGGAATTTGTAAAAATGAGGAGATGAAATTTCATAATTCAATCATTTATTTAAATTTTGATGTCTTAACTTAATCAAACAAAATTGATGCCACCAATTTAGCATTTTATATTTATTTATATCGTATATTACTAAAAATAGTAAATACATTCATTTTTTTTTTTCTCTTGCTTCTAACACTTCATTAATTTATGAGAAATGACATTTTTTAAAGTGTAAAAGTTAAAAATAAATTACGTTTGACATTTTCATGTGTGTGCATATAATGAGAAAGGATTAAACGCGGAGATGTTGCGGGAACGGTATGCGAAGTGAGGATAACCGGTCTCTTTCTCTCTCTCTCTCTCGCGTATGAAATGATAAATGTGGAGAAGAAAGAGGAGTTGGAGTTGGAGTTGGATTTGGAGAGTCGGACTACTACATATTTGAAAGGGACAAGTTCAACACGTTTTGCAGATCCCAAACAAATGAATCTGCAATGCATGCCGACTCTCCATCCCCATATATGACACCCATACTGTTCTAATACCCACAATTAAATTTAGAATACAAATTAATGTTATGTTTGGAATAAAAAAAAATATTAAAAGTTATCAAAAATTAAAAGAAAAATTATTAATTTTTTTCAATTATTTTTAATTGAATTTTATCACATATTTACATCAATTTTTTTTTATTTTTTTACTATTTTTTTTTTTTTTTTACCATTCAAACAACACTTAATTCTAATTTGGTGCTCCTGTTCCTCCAATTAATTATGGATAATAGAGTGATGTAATATTGTACTCGTATATTATTAAAAATTACAAAATTTAAACAACAGTATAATATATGGTGTAATTTGTTATTCTTTCATTTGGTAGGGTGTATATGATTTCTTCAATACTATTGGAGAATTTATTCGAGTGCTAATTTTAAGATCTAAAAAAATAATCAAGGTATAAGCAAGTTGACTGGTCTAAACATTTTGAGTTGTAAAAAAAAAAAAAAAAGAGATACGTATGATCTAAATTATTATTTTCGATCATTAAAATTTTTTAATTAAATATATATATATGAACTCCTATGTATATGTAGGTTGCAGAACATACAAGAGGTTGGTTTGGGAAATATATCCCATTAAAGACAGTTCAAAATAATTATATAAACTTTTTTTATATTTTTAAATTATGCCAAAATTCATATATTAGTGCCCGTTTGAAAACTCAAGAAACACTAAAAAAATACTTAAAAATTGACACTTCTACAGTAATTTAGGTGTTTAGCAAACTTACAATTTTTCTTACTTTTCTACTAATCTACAGTAAATAATTATTATAGCGGGCCCACTTTTTTTTCACTTCTCTACTCTGTTACAGTAAAAATTTTACCAAACATTCAAAGTTATCACTTTTTTACTCTGTTACGGTAACAATTTTACCAAACACTTAAAAGTTACAAAAAATTGTCAAAATTTTCATTTTAATTCACCAAACACACCAAAAATTATCACTAATAATTTTTAACAAAAAATTACTAAAACTTACTAAAAATTTTACTCTTCAAATACCCTCTTAGTCACCATGCCAAAAGAAAAAGGGGATGGGAAACGGCATGGGGCCTGCTACATATTATGGAAGCCCACCCACCCACACGGCGCACACACACACATGAAATTACAGTCATTTTATTTATTTATTTATTTTTTGGTAATTGAGAATTATAGTGATTGAAGTTGCTTATCAACTAAATATAACAGTAACAATATTTAAGCGTTCCATCCATTAATTTTGGATGACAGAAAACAAATAACTTGAAATGATACGCTTACCTAATTTCCCAGGGTGCAATGTATATATGGATGGTTTTGCTCCATTTTCCTTTTGATTCGAATCTCCCACCACCCCAAACACACGCAGACACGAATAAATAAATAATGTTGACTGCTAGCGGTAAGTAGACATTGCCACTATTAACAGGTGTTTGGTTAATTAAAATTAACTAAAATTCATTAATTTTTTATATTTTTTTTAATCAAATTTTGTCACATATTACTTTTATATTAAATATTTGTACTTTTATTGTACTCCTTTAGCAAACTTTTGCCAGCCAAACGGCTTCAAAAATAATATAAAATCAATCAATTACTGATCAAGGAAAAATAGTTTATCTCAAAGGAAGGGGCAATAGTTAGAATGATTTATTAATGGCTACCTAATGAATTTGTGGCAATTAAATGTGATGATGTTTCATTTTCCTTCGCATACCGTAAACCCTCCTATCAGATATTTTTTGTTTTGAGTTTGGTTAGTTACTTCTAAGGGGGTCAGCCACCTTGATACTACTCTCACTGGAGTACACTTAACTCTGAAGTTCTCACTAGATCCAGTATCCGCACGGCTTTAAAAAACGTCGTGCCAGGGAGGAGAGAGGTATTTTATAAGTTACCTCAGCCATTGACTTCTTTCTGATGTGGGACAGTTATAATATCATAGAACCCCCCAGTTGAGGACTGAGGGACTAATCATAGCAAACTCGTGACCCATAGGCTCGTGACCATTTTGATTCCCTCAGACGGCGCCAACTGATAATTCAGTAAATTAGTATGCTCCTGATAAACCAACTTGAGTCTGGAAACCTATCTTGTACACGGGTATAGTGCCTGTCAAAAAGTCTCCGATATTTAAGTTAGCAAAAGAGTTCGAAAGAATATTTTGGCACAATAACGGTATAGTAAATGAGTTGTGTACTTGAGTAGTGGAGAAGATGATATTTATATAGAGAAATATAACCTATATGAGTAGGATACACGTGTGTCACATCAGATTATGCTTCTCGCCCAATCAGGTTTTGCTACCTGTATTCATAGATCCTAATACAGATATTTCTCAATCAGTTATCAAAACTATTAAGGGGCAAGCAGCACCTCTACAGGCGAGTATCACGGAATATGTCATAAAATGATTATACATGTGATCGATGACGAAGTTAGTTTACCTGGTCCCCAATCAGTAGAGATGAATAAAAAGGAGAGTAGGTTAAAAGTCTCTCAATCGACAAATCTGATCAGGAAAGATGGGACAACCTTACACCCAGGGTGGACTGAGGCCCCTAGTAAGGAAAAACTCTATCGGGTATCTACAGATGGCCCTAGTCAGATAATCTCGATCAGGTTAACTACAGGTGCCTCAGTCGGATAACCCCCAATCGGGTTATCTAAAAGTGCCTTAATCCAGTAATCTTGATCAGGTAAACGATAATTGAGTTTATCTTTGTATATTACAGGGCAGTAAAGGACGTTCTCATATCATTAACAGTTTTAATAACTAATTGAGAAGCATCTGCATTGTGATCTACGAATACAGATAGCACAACATGATTGGGCGAGAAGCATAATCCGATATGACACATATGTGTCCTACTCATACAACTTATATCTCTCCATATAAATATCATCTTCTCTGGTGCACAGGTACACAACTCATTTGCTATATTGTTACTCTGTTAAAATATTCTCTCGAAATCTTTTCTTAACTTAAGTATCAGAGACTCTTTGACAGGCATCATACTAGTGTACAAGATAATTTTTTAAGAGGTGTACAAGACACTGGTGTACAAGACGTTTAAGAATGATCATTAGAATATGTTGGGAAGTTCAATAAAGAAATTTTAGAAGTTGATAAAGCTGATGATAAAGTGGTTGTGACAGCTTTCATAAGTGGGTTGAGATTGCCCAGATTCATGATTTCGTTGGTGAAAAAGCCATCTGTTGATATGGCTAAGCTCATGTTTCGAGATCAGAAGTATATCAACGTCGAAAGTGTCATGAAAGCCATAAAAGAAAGTGATGGGGTTGGAAGCTCCAATGCTAACAAAAAAAGGTCAAATAGGCCTGACAACGTCTGAGGTAACAAGAACTCCAAGAGCAGAAGTTTTAATAACAATCAAATCGAGGGCCAAGGAGATTTGACAATAGGCATGATTTTACTCCTTTGAACATGGGGTTGGAGAATGTTTTCTTCGAAATTCAGAACGACTTAGCCTTAAGGTGGCCATAGAGATTGAAAATCCTAGCAAACAAATGGTCCTGGGCAAAGTATTGTAGATTCCATAGGGACTATGGGCATGATATCAACGACTGTTACGATCTGAAGAGGCAAGTCGAAGAGCTAATAAGAAGGAGAAAGCTCGGTCAATTTGTCACCGATTGAGACAATAATAGGAGGGATGAACAAATAAGCCTCGACCAAAGAAGTCAAAAGATATGAAGTTTGAAGCGAAGAAGTCTTGATCAAGCGAGATAAAACCAGTCGATAAGGAAAATAAGGGTGATATCAGGAGGTTTTGCAGCAGGAGGCGATCCTTGAGCATTAAAAAGAAATACACTCGAGAAGTCAATAGAAACCGAAAGGTAATGATTGTTGAAAGACTCGTGAAGAAGTCGAAGGCAGAGTCTTACCCTATAACCTTTACAAAGGAAGAGGCGAATAAGGTATGCTAACCCCACGATGACCTACTAGTTATCTCGTCAATAATTACAAATTTTAAGATCTAGAGAATTCTAGTGGATAGTGGGAGCTCAATTGATATTTTTTATTAGGGGGCCTTTGAAAAAATGAGAATTAGGCAAGAAAAATTGAAACCCATATCTTCTTCCTTGGTCAGATTCATAAGAGATCAGTAATACCCCTTAAATCTATTGTACTGCCTGTCAACCTAGGAAGAGAACCACACCAAGCTACCAAAATGGTTAACTTCTTAGTAGTAGACTCCCCTTCAGCTTATAACGTGATTTTAGAAGAACATCATTAAACTAGTTTAGGGCAGTCACATTCACATACCATTTGAGGGTAAAGTTCCTAACATTAACTAGGATGGGGGTGTGTTAAGGGCAATCAAAAGGTTGCCTAGGAATGTTATATGTCTTCTTCGAAGGAAGACTTGCCCAAAGAAACTCTAGTGGTGGATGGGTTAGAGGTGTGTGACGATGAAGAAATAAAAGAGGAGAGCCTGAAGGTGATCTGAAAGATGTGGTCATCAGCCCTCTTGATCAGGGGAAATTTATTAAGATTGGCTTGGCAACCCCCAAGAATGTAAAAAAAATAGTTAAAGAAATTTTTGATGACTAACACAGAGGTCTTTGCTTGGAGGCATGAGGATATGTCGGGCATTAATACCCGAATAATAGCTCATCATTTGTACACCTCCCTGAGGCTAGACCAATCAGACAAAAAAGGATAGTGTTTGCCCCCAAGCGTAATGAAACAACTGAGTATGAAGTGGACAAGCTTTTAAAGGCAAAGTTTATTTGGGAAGTCCACTATCCCACCTGGCTATTGAATGTAATAATAGTGAAAAAGTCCAACGGCAAGTTGCGTATGTGCAAGGATTTCACTAATCTCAACAAAGCCTGTCAGAAAAACACCTTTCCCTGTCTATAATTGATTTGTTGGTTGATTCCACAGTGGGACATAAGCTACTATCGTTTATGGATGCATTTTTAGGCTATAACCAGATAAAAATGGCTAAAGAAGATCAGGAACATACAGTATTCATAACAGACCGAGGTCTGTACTGCTACAAAGTCATGCTATTTGGCCTAAAAAATATTAGCAACGTATCAAAGATTAATGAACAAGATATTCAAAGGTCAAATTGGTAAGAACGTGAAAGTATATATGGATAATATGCTCGTAAAAAAATAAGAAAACTAATGCTTATATTTTGGATCTCTAGGAAACCTTTGACACTTTGAAGAAACATGGGATGAACTTAAATCCTGCCAAATGTGCATTTGAGGTGGCATCTGACAAATTCCTTGATTTTATGGTATCTAATCTAGAAATCGAGACCAATCCGGAGAAAGATATAACGATAATAGAAATACAATCCCCCAAAACAACTAAAGAAGTTTAAAAGTTGATAGGAAGGGTAGCTGATCTGAACCGATTTGTCTCCCAATCTACTGACAAATGCTACCCATTCTTTAATAGAGAGCTTTTGAATGGATAGACGAATACAAAGCAATTTTTCAACAACTAAAACAGTACCTGGGGTCGATACCCTTACTCAGTCAAACCATCTCAGGAGAAGAATTATATTTATACCTTTCCGTTTCAGCCATGACTGTAAGTTCTGTGCTTGTGTGGGAAGAAGATGGAGTTTAGAAGCTAGTCTACTATACGAGCAAGGCCCCAAGAGGGGGGCAAAAGAGTATTATCTGAAGATGGAGTTAATGACCCTTGCTCTTGTAATGGCGGCTAGGCGACTGGAAGCTTATTTTCAAGCCCACATAATTGTTGTCCTCACTCGCCAATCTCTGAAGAATATCTTACACAAGCCAGAAATCTCGAGAAGATTAATGAAATAGTCGGTCGAGTTAAGCCAATTCGACATCTAGTATCGATCGAGATTGACAATAAAAGATAAGCTATGTCACGCCCCTAACATAAATTGTTCGGAACGGATGGTATGGGAAAATAAGGATAATTAAAACAAAATAAAGCATGTGCCAAGGTCAAGTCATAATATACCAACATCCATCAGAGCACTACAATCGTCCCAAATTCCCATATAAATAATTATACAATGTATGTCAT
>JAVXUM010000030.1:23231597-23253177 GCA_035590655.1 Pouteria glomerata
GAAGGTGAACACAACTGTTTACAGGGAAAGGGAACCAAAGGTTAGATTCTTAAGAACTTATTCCCAAAAACCAAACCCTAGTTTTATCACAAGTAAAAGTTTTTAAAGTGAATAACCAACTAGTGTGAAGATTCCGTAAATCCTAGGTTTTATATGAAAAGCATTTTTTTTTTGGTTCAAAAGTTCATACACACATCACCACATTCAGGGCTTCGAAGCTGCGAAGATGATTTAGCCTACCATTGCTAAAGCGAAACTCATAATAAATACTTCGTAATGTAAAGCGAAGTAGTGAAGAACAAAAACGTACTGAAAAACTAAACTTTCGAATTAAAATAATCAAGAAACAATATACTTACGCGAAAACCAAAGTTGTAAACCCTAGAAGGAGAGATTCTGACCTTTCTAGATCATAAAAAATATAAGTAAAATAATACATAACCCTAAAAACATCAGGTTCATGCCTTTATATAGGCTTACATAACATAAGGGTAAATTAGTCATTTCAATTCTTCGCGAAAAGCAGAAATTTCACTAAATCTGGAAGTCACGGGCGCCCACGGGAGAGTCTGGTGTGCGCCCGTGGGCTCTTGGAGCATTCTTAGGCATAATCAAGCCTCGGCGGGCGCCCACGGCCATTCACAGGTGGGCGCACGCGGATTTTTCTGCTGCAGCATAGCCACTTCAGATGCAGTTTTGACCTTGAAGATGAATGGTTCAGGCTTCAGCTAAAACATGAAAGTTGTTCGTCTTCGAGTCCTCTTTCCAACACAAGAAGAATCACCTCAATTAGAGCTCCGAGTCAAAAGTTATGCTAAAAACACGAACAGTGTGTCCAAACCTACAGCTTTCTGGCCTACACTTGCGACGCAGTTTTGACCTTGAAGATGGATGATTCAGGCTTTGGCTAAAACACAAAAGTTGTTGGCCTTCGAGTTCTCTTTCCAACGCAATACGAATCACCTCGATTGAAGCTCCGAGTGGAAAGTTATGATCAAAATACCATCAGGGTGTCCAAACCTACACAATCCGACAAGTGTGTCAAAATCATACTGATAATCAAGAACTTATGCAATTAAAGCTCTATTAAACATATGATATTATGACACAAATGATGCTCAATCAAAGTGCTCTAGCTAAAAAAGCTTTAAGGGTAGGTTACTATTGGCTGACCATGGAGAGAGATGCTCAAAAGTTTGTTAAAAAACGTGATGAGTATTAAAGATTTTCTAATATTCCAAGGCAACAAGCTCAGGAGCTGATGCCTATTTAGAGTCTCTAGCTATTTACACAATAGGGTATTGGCATCATTAGGCCATTTCCATTAGGAAAATAATAGAGGAAGTGGGTAGCAACTGCAGCCCTCTTGAGCATCACAGAGAAGAATATGATGAAACTCTTATGGCAGAACATAGTATATCAGTTTGGCATTCATAAAATAGTCATCACGGATTCCTAAAGTGGTCATCACGGATAATGGTAAACAATTTGAAAGAAGACAGTTTAATGAGTTGTGCGAAGAATTGGGAATCAGCTACCATTACTTATCCCTTGAATACCCTCAAGCTAATGGTCAAGTGGAAGTCACTAACCGATCCATTCTTAAGATTATCAAGATGAAGTTGGTCAACGTGAAGGGACTCTAGGCAGATGAGCTTTCAAATATTCTGTGGGCTTATAAAACAACAGAAAGAGTTGTAAGTAATCAAACTCTATTCTCTCTCACATACAGAACAGAGGTTATGATTTTTGTCGAGATTGGACTTCTTAGCCCCAAAATACAAAATTTTGACTCAGACCAGAATGATAAGATAATGAACGAAAATGTTGATTTACTAGAAAGAATATGGTTACAAGCTATAATCAGAATGAATTTCTACTAACAAAATATATGACAGTACCACAATTTTAGGGCTCGACCAAGAGAATTTTGGTGTGGAAAATTGGTGTTGAAGAGAGTCAACCAATCTATAAAAAAATCCATTGGAAGGAAAGCTTAGGCCGAACTGGGAAGATCCATATGAAATGTTGGGCTCTACTCAAAAAAGGACCTACGGACTTAAAGTACTTGGGGGGAAAGAATTACTTCACCATTTGCAAGCTGAACACTTATGAATGTATTATGTGTAAAACTCATTTATGATTGTGATACGACATTATATTATTAATGAAGTTCGTCACTTGAGCAAGGTTCAATAAATTTCTATTACATATGAGTTATAATTACAAGCCTACTTACTCGGCTCACATGGCCAAACAGAGTAAGGATGGCTTACGAGGTAAATGCTAAAAAATAGAACGTTTACCTACTTAGTTCATATGACCAAGCAGCGTCGAGATCCTGTTCAACTTACGTGGCTAAGTAGAGTAAAAATGGCTCATAAGACTAATGTCAAAAAACGACAAGTCTACCTACTTGGTTCACGTGACTAAGTAGCACCAAGATCCTATCCAGTTCATATGGTCGAGCAAAGTAGAGATTGCTCACGAGGCTAAAGCTGAAAAAATATTTTTGGCAAGTCTACCTACTCGATTCACGTGATCGAGTAGCACCAAGATCCTATTCGACTCATGTGGTCAAGCAAAATAAAGACGGCTCAAGAGGCTGAAGTTAAAAAAATGACAAATGTTCCTACTTGGTTCATGTGATCGAGTAATACCAAGATCTTGCTCAGCTCATGTGGTTAAGCAGAGGAAAGACGGCTCAGCACACATGTTCCTACTAGATTCGTGTGATCGAATAGTATAAAGATCCTGCTCAGCTCATATGGCGGCCTAGCAGGAATTGAATTTCCTCCAACTCGTATAACAGAACAACAACACAAAAAAAAAAAAGAACATGAATTGGACCAAACAAAAGTAAGCCAAATAGTTTATGCTTCAATTAAGTTCTAGGTACAAATAAAAAAAAAAGGTTGGAAAACTTAGGTAAGCAAAAAAGTTAGAAAACCTAGGCAATGGGACCTTCAACTGAGTATCTCCGGTCCTATCCCATCTGCCTACTGCCACCATGGTTGTCTTGTGATCTACTGGTTGAAGATTAGAAAAATCCAAACTTGGGTAGAGTAATTTGGCTCTATCCTGAGCAACTTTAAAGGCCTGGGTAATGACTTCCCCGAGCTCCACTTGGAAAGTTTCACTCTATTTGAACCTCTCAACTACCATGTCTTCATCTTTCTCTACCTAGCGACGCTTTTTGGTCAAAACTGCCTTTTCAATTTCATGATTCTTCTTTAATTCAATGAGTTGAGAGGCGAATTCCTTCTTCATTGCATCATTCTCTTGGATAATAGATAAAACCCTCTAATTGTGAGCCTCAACTTCAGCCTGTAGCTTGTTTATTTGCTCTTCATCAGTTGGCATCCATCTCTTTGCCAGTATCGATTGATGAGCCAAGACAGCCAATCAAATAAGAGCCTGCGCAACAAAAAGATAAAAAAATAAATGTCAATCAAATTTGAGGAGTATACACAAAGGAAAAAACTATAGTTAATAAGACACTTACCCTTACGAATCATGGTTGAGATCGTGAAATAGCTGGTAGCTGGAACAGTTCTCTTGTTTGAAAATCTCGTCATCTTCAACCAACATTAAAGATTTCCTCCAGGCCGACTGGGGGTCATCCATCAAACTGACGAATCGATAAGTTTTGGTAGGAACGTTAAGTTGGGTTAGAGAGTCACCTTGTCAAACAGGTGAACCAATAATGATTGGTGATTACACTTGAAAAGTGTAATTACTAACTCAACAATTTAGGACATAAATCATGCATTTTTTTAATAATTTTATGTATTTTGCTATTTTTATCACTTACACATTTCGTTTTCTTAAATACAGTGAGAACGATGATATTTCTCTAATAAGTGGCAAAGAAAACGAAGCAAAAGAGTAACATGGAGCAACAACTGGAGCTGAGGTCTGGACGGGAGCCTTTTCTAGAGTATAACGACAAAGCAAAGAGGTGGACCAAGCCACTGTGGTCCAAACCACCCCCTAGCCGATCCAGCCCAAGACATATAACCGAGACATGAGTAGGCCACGGTAGTCCGGACTACCTAGCGCCGGATCTAGACCATGCGAGTCCATGATAAATTCCGTGTTTTCAATTTCTAGGGTTTTGGTTGGTGCTATAAAAGCAAAAATCTTGTACGAGTTTTAGAGACTTTTCATTAGTCGTTCTCTGAATAATTTGGGTTTTTAGTTTTTCAATTCTTTGAGAGTTTTTGTGGGATATTGAAGATGTTTTGGAAATGCACTGCTGTCTTCTTTTGTTTTCTTTCAATTGCGTTTGCCTTATGATTGATGTTTAAGTATTCTTTGAAATACGGTACTCCGTTACTTTAAATTTAATAGAAAAATTTATGTAGTTTGATTCTTTTTATTATTTATTATTAAGTTTTGATTTTATTTGGAGGCATGAATGTTATTTGCATACGTAGTTAGAACCTAGGGTTTATTTCATTGTTTGTTTTAGTGAGTTCTATCCTTTATTTGTAATAATTTTAGGTTATTTTTATTATTGACTGATGATGAGTACTGCAAGAATGCTAGGCTAGAAAACTTGTAGCCTTGGTTTGATGTTTCAAAGTAGGGTAAGAAGATCAAGTTAATTAAAACTCTAAGGGTATATATGCAATGTGTAAACGTAAGCATATATATACCTTCTTTAGGATTTAGTTTTGTTTACGAAAAGACTTCAGAAAACAAAATTCTTTGTTCAAATTTCCTGAATCACTGAAAAAGATTTTTGGTGTTTTAAAACCGTTTTTCAATACCTTGATGTAAACAAATTGAATCTAAAACTACGAAATTATTAAAAGAAGATTTTTTGACTTCGTAATCCTTTTGATGTGAGTACGAAGTTGAGTTTGTGGTAGTTAAAGCTTTTAACAAAACATCTTCCAATTCTTATTTCCTTAAAAAATATAAAATTTGAATTGTAGTAGAAAAGAATGGGTTGAATTACGAGATTTTCCTTCACCTGAAAGCTGAACATCAAATCAAGGTTACTTTATATTATTTGAATTTAGAATCCTTTAATTTCTTCTGTTTTTAAGAAATTTAATTAGTTAGAAATATTTTCATTAATTTCTTTATTTATTGTTCCTTAGGAAGTTTAGTTAGAAAATTTGCTCCTAAGAAACAGACCAATTCCACCATTTATTTTACTTCAAACTTAGTATTAGAAGAACTTAGGAACTAAAACTTAAGATTCCCTGTGGATTCGACCCCAGACTCACTTGGTAAAACTATACCACACACCCTTATACTTAGGGGTTAATTCCAGACGCATATTTGAGAAGCGATCAATAGGGTCGTCGACTGTAGCTTGAGGTTCAGGAGTATCCTTCTTCGTGCCTGAACTAGCCTCGATGGCCAATTTTGCCTTCTTAGCAACCTTTCCTTTCGTAGTTCTTTTGTTTTTTCGTTTCATACTTTCTAAGTTGAGGTGGGCCATTGGAGATTAAGGGGTGGATTCAAAAGGGTTATCTGCATGAAAAATTAAGATCAAAGTAAGACTATGTTAAAATAAAGGGTAGGAAATAAACTGAGTACTGACTTCGCTCACGTTCAGTGGCTAAGGCTTCTCTGGTTGACTCGGGGCTGAGCATGTAGGTGGCCAATGTCTCAACATTGACCAAAAGGTCCGCTTCATGGACATTATGTTCCTTTACGAGCTGGACCTGGGCCTTTAGTTCATCAGATAACTTTGGTTGAGCTCGGGCTATTCAGGTAAGAGAGAGCAAGTTCAAATATCCAATGTAGTAAATTAGGAAAATTTATAAAATTAAACACATCATACCTTTCTTCAATGGCAACCCCAGTGTTGGGGGACTCAGGTTATTAACAGGTTAGATACCTCCCAATGATGAAGCTCCCATCCATCTTTATAGACAAAGAGAAATTTATCCTTCTAACCCTTGTGAAAGGTCGAAAGATCGGTCACTAAGTTCATATCCCTTTCTCTACCCGAGAAAAACCACTAGCCCTTACCCACCTCAGTGATTTTGTAGCAATAAAGGAACTCATCAACCATTAGTTTATGCCCTTTAACCACTCTTCAAAAGACTGAGCACCTAGCCAAGATTTTCTAGCCATTCGGGAAAATCTAACCCAATGCTAGGTTGAGCTGGTTCAAAATTTCCCGAACAGGTTTTACCATGGGAAATCTGAGGTCGCCGATGAGGGCATCTTCATATACCGTGACCTGTCCATCCCTCAGCCAACAAGCCCTATAATTTTTCTCTAAAACCCTAAATGACATGGACCGAGGAAATTGGAAGTTGGACCATAGTTGCTAAATCTTAGCAGTAATCATGGTAAATTTAATGTTTTCAGTGAAGAATTGAGGCAGCTCCCTAGAGGGGTTGTTCAATTCCCCGACTTCCACAGCAAATGCATCCGCTATCAGCCTAAGATTATCATCTTGGACCTTAATGATTTTGGTAGAATGGAGGGCAGACGCCGTCTCCTTAACCCTAAAAAACTCCTTGGAACCAGTCAAAGGTATAAACTCAAAATCACTACCTAGATCTCTAAGTCCTTCACTATACGAATCTAAAAGAAAAATACCATGAACAAGGAACCTAAAGTCACCTACGAAACCCTCATAGCAAGGAATTCGATGATTTTTATAGTAATACCAAGAGATGCGATGGATGAACCAGCGCATATAAGAAAGAAAATGAAGAAGAAGAAAACCTTAATGAAGCGAGATGAAACTTACCAACACAATGAAGAAATTTGCTTGAAGGTTGAATGATTCAGATGCCGAGAGAAGCCAAGCAATGTGAAATGTAGAAGACGTAATAACGGATTTGAAAAGTTTCCAAATATAGGTATTAATCTTGCTTTAAATTTGACGGCAAATATCTAATTATATTAGGTGGCTAGGATTTATTTGAACGCATCTCTGAGTCTTAAGCAAACGCCTGGCAAGAGAGATGAGGAAGGTGTAACATTAAAATGGCACCAATATTATCAAGCATGCAGTACATTAAATATGCATACGAAAATGTTAGAATTGCCAGCCATCAAATTCTCTTGATCTCACTCGGGAAATCAGGGAAATTAAGGGCATCTGATATGGGAATGCCCTGTACTACCTTAAAATAAACAAAGGAAAAACTGATTGCCATTTACTCGATTAAGATTACCCGACTAAGGCACCTTTAGATAATCCAATTGGGGATTACTTGACTGAGGCATCTATAGATAACTCGATTAGAATTATCCGACTAGGGGCATCTGTAGATACCTGACAGAGGTTTTCCTAACTACAGGCCTCAGTCTGGGTTGAGGGTAAGGTCGTTCGATCTTTCCTGGTCAGACTTGTCGATCCAGAGACTTTTAACTTACTCTACTCTATCTTATTAATCTTTCCTGATCGAGGATCGAGTAAACTAACTTACGTCACTAATCACATGTATAACCATTTTCTGACATATTCTGTGAAACTCGCCTGTAGGGGTGCTAATTGCCTTTTCATAACTAATTGAGAAGTATTTGCATTGCAATCTACCAATACAGATGGCACAACCTGATTCGGCAAAAAGCATAATCTAGTGTGACACACGTGTATCATACTCATAAAAGTTATATCTCTCTATATAAATTTCATCTTTTTCGATACTCAGGTACCTAACTCATTTGTTGTATCGTTACTCTACCGAAATATTCTCTCAAACTCTTTTGCTAACTTAAGTATTGAAGCCTCTTTGACAGACACTACACCGGTGTACAAGATAGCTTTTTAAACTCGAGGTTAGATCATTAGAAGCATACCAATTTACTGAGTTATCAAAAGGTAAATGGCCGCCTAAAAGAAAAATACACACACATACCCCCTCCAATAATGGTAAAATTAAGATGGGATCACATTAGGATGGTATCATATACCGATTTTACTAGCAATATCATTGGCGATTGGCTGATACCTAACAATTGAAAGGATATATGTCAAGGCTGCCTCAATTCTTTTTTTTTTTTTTAAATAATCTATACTAAAGAGATTATTACTCCATTGGATGTCTTAGCAAGTATAATTTGTTTCATTTATTAATTGTTTGGCAGCAAAAATTACCACCAAACGTGCTCACCATGTTTACTAAAAGTGAGTGAATTCCAACCTGTAAGATAAAGCAAGTCAAAAGGATGGGCCAGTAAGGATTCCTGGCCACAACCTCTCTGATGCTTAAGTCAGTGTTTACTTTAAGCAGTGAAAGAGAGTAGAACAGCAGAATCAGTGGACAATAGTGAGCCTACCTAAAAATCACGCTAAGTGTTGTATTTATAGTATAGGAAATACGAATAAACTAATATTATTTCCTCTAGAATTAATTATTGCTTTCTCAATTTGGCTGTTTGGCCTGCTTTACGGCTTACTATGCATTTAATGCCTATCACATAACATTTAATACCAGTAAGACGGCATAAGACTTTGGTGCACTATTTGAGCAATTTGCAAGTTCAGATGTCACATCACTCTGCCAATTATATGATTAAGGACTAAATGGACAAACAATTCTAGTCAGAAATGAACCAGGCCATAATCAATGAACCAAATTTATTATTTTATGTCTTATTCACTTGTGGGGCCCAATAATTGCAGTCGGGGAAGCATAAAACTTCTTACTCTTCTACTCGACAACCTCAATTTGAGAAACTGTCACATGTCACAATACTTTTTGTACCAATGTTAATTTTTAACAAACTAATTTTTTTCTTACTTAATTTGGTGGAGTGTTTTGGTTGAATGAGAACTGGTTAGAAATCAAATCGATTCATTATATTATATAGTAAAATATTATGAGCTCATAACATCTAAAACTATCAATGTATTTTTACATAATTTTGAATTAGATGTTATATTAAAAATGATATCTTGTAATTTGATTGATTGAAAGTTTGTATTTTTTCTTAATTTAATTTTTATAATTTTGAATTTGATATTGTGTTAAAATTAAACATATCACAAAGTTTGAATCCTTTTCGTAATTTATTTTTTTATTTTTTTTTTTAATTTCAAGTAGGTAGAACATTTTGTAGTGATTATTTATTATTTTTGCATAATCATAGGGTGATTTAATGATTTGAATGAAAGTTTTGATTTCTTTATAGATATTGTGAATTGATTCTAGATAAATATGTTATAGAAATTATTACATTAATATATGCTGGTATATTTTTATTTAACTCCATTTATTTATTTATTTATTTTTTGGTGTGGCTTTTGATGTAAAGAGAGACGCGTCAAACTTACCCTTGACTCACTACCATGACTAGATGTCTGTATTAGGTTTATGTTAACTTGTTCTTGCCTATTTTTTTTATTTTTAAATTATTTTTATGATTATTTAGCAACTTATTTTTAATTTTTAATTACCCACTTCTCTATTTTCACTACAAGAAAATATGGAATAGGCGAGGAAAGTTTTTGTGAGAAAACTTAATTTCTCACTAATAATAAGTTTTAGGCGAGGAAAACAACATTTCCTCATAAATAGTTTGCAAACTTTTTATATGGAACAATTTCCTCATTAATAGTCATTTTTTGCGAGGAATTTCAGATTTCCTCGTTATAGAGTCGAAAATGTGGCACAAAAAAAAATTGACAGTTGCGTGAGAGGATTTGGAAGTACTATAGGCGAGGAAATTTAGTTTTCTCGCTAATAATATAGTATAAGTTAGAAAACATGTTCTTTCTTGCTAATAGTCATAGAGTATAGCCGAGAAAATACATATTTATTTGGAAATAGGAAAATAAGTTTTTAAAGTATAGGCGAGAAAAGTATAGTTCCTCGCTAATAGTAATGTATTGGCAAGGAAATATTAATTTCCTTGTTAATAATCAAAATACTTTTTGATTATAGATGAGGAAACTAAATTTCCTCGCTAATTGTGGTACTATAGGCGAGGAAATTTAATTTCCTCACTAATAATTGGTTATAGGCAAAGAAATATTATTTTTCTCGGTAATAGTCAAGCCATTTTTTAACTATAGGCGAGGAACATTAGTTTTTCTCGCTAATATTTGGCTATAGACAAGGAAATATCTATTTACTCACTAATAGTATTTAACTCTTGTAAACTTATTTGCACAACGGATATAAATATATTGGGACAATTAAATTTTGACGTTCGATAACATTTGTAAATATTTAATTTAAAAAATATATAAATACAGTTTAATTTTAATTTCAGATGTAATTATTATTCGATCCACGTTAAATTAGACGTCAGTCACCCAACTAACTTTTTATGGGTTAGTCTTAACTAGCTAGCTAGAAAAAAGGAAAGAAAATAAGACAAAAAGAAAAGAAAGAAATAAAAAACTGAGTCTTTGGTCCAATTTGTCCAACCTACAACCAAATCTGGCTAAACTCTACCTATGAAAATAAAATAGATCAACTCAAACTCAATTCAAATATTTTATTGGCCTAAAATAATACGTAAATGATCAAATTTAAATATTAGATATTACATTAATTTTTAAAATTAATTATTAAAATTATTTATAATCAAATAATAATTATTTATTATAATAATTTTCTAAACATTTCTATAAGTGGGTAGGCACTTGCTACTTGAATTTTTTTTTTTTTAAATTGGTTATGACATATAAGTTACCTTATTATGATAAAAATTTAAAATACTTTGGTAAGTTATTAAATTTGAATCTTTTAAAAAATATTTTCTATTATAAAAGTTTAAATTACATTAATAAGTTACATTTCTAAATTTTTTGATAATTTGGTAAAATTAATATGCAAAGATATTGATTCATGAACATTTAAGTAATGCCACACTTACTCTGTTCAACTTATACCCTTGATTACACCATGATCAAAGTGACGTCATTTTAGGTCTTTTAAAAAAAATATAATTTTCAAAGTTTCCTCTTGAATAAGGTCGATCTACTTTAATTTGCAAATTGCAATTAGCCAACATATACTTGACCTTTGCCATGTTCAACTTTTTATTTAGACACTTAAGATCTCATTTTTTTAAGGACAAAAATGAAATCGTTTTGACTGTGGTGTAAACTAAAGGGAGTAAATGCAGTATTATTGAAAGCATTTTGGTCATTTGGATGAGATTTAAATTAAAAAAATTAAAACAAAAGAAAAAGATAGAATGCAAGAAGTATTTAGGAGATCGCAAATAATGCCCCCCTTATATTTATGTGTTGGTGTTGTGGCTCTGTTTATAGTCCCACATCGGTTTCTCACAAAGAAAAGAATGTCTTGTGAGATTATAAATGAAAGCCTCCTCCCATTTAGTTAAGTGCACTAGTTAAAGTCAAAGATTTGTGTAGCGAATTTTTTATTCTAGTTAAATTCCTTTTTTTGTGAAGTAAGAGTTAAAGATTACTTGAGGCAATTCTTTATGGATGTAATGGGGTTTTGGGTATGATAGCAAGAATTGTGTGATTGTAAAAACTTTTCACATACTGAATTTTCTTCTTTTAATGCCTGTGATTTTTCTTCAATTTAGGACTTTTTCCACGTAAATTTTTTCGTTATTTATTTCTCTGTTCTTTTTGATATTATGCCAAAGGTAAATACTAAAGGAGTAAATTTAGGAGGCCTAAATTCCTAATAGCATGTTTATACATTTTCTTTAACACTTTTGCAAACTTGTTATTTACAAATTCACAGGTATCAATGAACAATTTAAAAAAAAAATACCAAATTAGTTCTCATTGGACACTCACAGTAAACAATTTCAAATAATGGGGGCTGTGAGTAGGATGAGATGTTGCTTTGACATAGGTTAATGGAACCAAAAATAAGAGAAAATAAATTTTATTTTAAAGATTAGACTATGCGGTCCAACTTGTCATAGGTTAATGGAACCAAAAATGAGAGAAAATAAATTTTATTTTAAAGATTAGAGTATGTAGTCCAACAATTAAGTTGAGTATCAGAGTTATATATGCTAATTAATAAATTAGAACAACTAATGCATCCCTCAAACCCATGTAGAATATTAATTTGAATGAATATATCATTAATGAAACTAATTTTAAAGCGATCCATCTCAAATTATATTTAGAATAAATATAATTACGAATAGAATACCCACTTGTCAGGTATAAAACAAAATGGTGGTAGTATGCAACCAAGTTCCTTAATACAATAACTACGACTACATTTTAATCTAAAAAATATTTCCCTCAAATAGGTGAACTACTATGCCCAGTCGTCTAATTTCTTAGAGTACCTAAATGATATAGGCATACTGCTATACTGCATATATGAGTTCATGCAGTGATCGTGACAATGTAGCATGGCATGACAGAAATATAATAATTAAGAATTTTAAAATACAGTAAATAATATAAATAATTGATATTACCATAGTCAAAATAGAGTAAGCACTTTATTGAATGTTAATCATTATTTATTCAAAGTGTAAAATTGCGAAGATCTTATCAAGTTAGGGTGTACTGTTGTCATTCCTAATATCTCATCTCACACTATCTTTGAGAACTAGTAAATTCCAGTAGTTATAGATATGGTAATATGGTAATATTCAAGGACAATTCATATCCGTGCGCTGAGAATTACCAATTTATAACTCAAAATATTATCCTTTTGAAGGACCACCCAAACCATAGCGGCATGCCAAATTTGTCACACTAATCATTATCTAAAGTCACTAATTGTATAACAATACCATGAAGGAAATCATCCTAAATAAATTAACATCTAAGTTCCCATCTCTAAGATTTATCAGTCCATTCTTTTACATATCCCAATTCCAAGTGTTATAGTATGCAACCATTAATTTAAATCGTCTCAAATGACAAATTACTAACGTGCTATTTTGGTGATGATTCAATCATAGAGGATTTCTATGTAATTTTAAAAACATTATGAAATATATATTTAGTTAGTAGGTGAATGGTTGTACTTATTTTTTTTCAAAACATGCACATATGACTATATTTCATTCATTTTTATCTGTTTTAAATTCACCTATATATAATTATAAATATTTTAGTGATTGTCTTTTATTTTTTATACTCAAAATTTAAAAATTAGCTTCTCGTTTCCATTGTTTTTTTTTTTTTTTTTTTCTAAACATATATAGTTTACCCTCATACATTTAAATCCTAAATTTGTTCATAATCATGTCACTCTTTTGTTCTACATGGAAACACCATTATTAGATTTAAATTTTTAAATTATTTTTTTTCTTTTGTTATAGATCACCCCACTTAAAATTTGAGTATTTTTCTATGAATAATTTTGATAGTCTTAGCTAATTTTGTTTAAATGTATGTTTTGTATTTTATAACTCCACCTATATTAGAGTTTCCTTAACATAGCCGGTCCCAAGTTCGAATAAAAGAGAAGGGTTGTGTGTTAAGTAGCCGACGGCCAGCACAATACTCAGTCAAATTTCTTCATAGATTTGAGACCTCATGAAATTTTTTGGAAGCATACCCTACTTAGTAACTTGTTGTATGGTCCGAGCACAATGATAAATAAGCAAGGACCACTGCATCGGTTTCTGGGTGCAGTGTTAAATAGGTAAGGGTTCTCACAGTTTTTTGGACAAGTGAGAGGTAAGGAAGTTAGTCCAAAATAGAAAGCTGAAATTAGGTACTCGGAACATTGGGAGCCTAACCAGAAAACTTATGGAAGTAGTGGATATAATAAAAAGGAGACGAATCGCAATTGCTTGCTTGCAAGAGACAAAGTGGATGGGATAGAAAGCCAAAGAGATTAAGAGAATTGGGTATAAGTTATGGTATACAGGACTTAATAAATCAAGTAATGAGGTTGACATAGTGGTAAGCAATGACTTAAAGGAACATATAGTTAATGTAAAGCGATATGGAGATAGAATTATTACAATTAAGTTAGTGTTAAGAGAAAATATAGTGAACATAATTAGCACTTATGCTCCCCAGGTGGGCTTAGAAAATGGACATAAGGAGAAGTTTTGGGAAGACTTGGAAGAAGTGCCACTAGAGATACCCCAGGGAGAGATGGTCTTCATAGGAGGAGACTTGAACGGTCATATAAAACGCGATGTAGATGAACACATAAAAGTACATGGGAGATATGGATACGGTAATAGAAATGAAGAAGGGAATGATATTTTAGAGTTTGCAGCGGCTTATGATCTCATGATGACTAACACTTTTTTTAAGAAGAGAGAGGAACATTTGGCGACTTATAAGAGTAGCTCCGCCAGAATACAAATTGATTTCTTCTTAATTAGGAAAAGAGACTGCCTACCTTACAATTATTACAATTAAGTTAGTGTTAAGAGAAAAGATAGTGAACGTAATTGGCGTTTATACCCCCAGGTGGGCTTAGGAGATGGACATTAGGAGAAATTTTGGAAAAACTTAGAAAAAGTGCTACTAGAGATACCCCAAAGAGAGATGGTATTCATAAGAGGAGACTTGAATAGTCATGTAAGACGCGATGTAAATGGATACATAAGAGTACATGAGAGATATAGATACTGTAATAGAAATGAAGAAGGGAAGGATATTTTGGAGTTTGCAGTGGCTTATGATCTTATGGTGACTAACACTTTTTTTAAGAAGAAATAAAAACATTTGATGACTTGTAAGAGTGGCTCCTTAAGGATACAGATTGACTTCTTCTTAACTAGGAAAAGAGATCACCTATCTTGTAAAGATTGTAAAGTTATACCAACGAAGAGCTTGACTTTCTAACATATATTGTTGACCATAGATGTGCAGCTCTAAAGGTAGACTAGAAGTAAGAAGTTGTATAAATACTCAAAGACTAAATAATGGAACTTAAAAGATGTTAAGCTACTAACATTAAGGGAAATAGTACTAAAGGAAGACGTTTGGGCAATAAATGAGAGTGCAAATACTATATGGGATAAGGTAGCAAAGTGTATTAGAAGGGTAGGGAAAGAAATTTTAGGAGAATCTAAAAGGGGTATTTCGACACAGAAAGAGATTTGATGGTAGAATGAGGCCATCCAAGATAAGATAAAAGTTAAAAAAGAATGCTTTAAATTTTGGCAAAAGGATTGAAATGAAGTGAACTTGGAGAGGAATAAGAAAACAAAATGAGAAACCAAAAAGATAGTTAGTGAGGCCAAAGTAAAGGCATTTTATGAGTTATATAGGTGGCTTGACACTAAAGAAGACGAAAGAAAGATATTCAAGCATGCTAAAGCCAGAGATCGGCAAATCAAGGACTTAAACCAAGTTAAATGCATTAAGGATGATGATGCAAAAGTATTAATAAAGGAAAAGGAGATAAAAGAGCACTAGAAGAAATACTTCTACAAGTTATTTAACGAAAGTAGAAATAGTGGTATATAATGAGGGCAGCTTACCACTTCTAAGAAAAAGATTGAATCATATGTATTATAGGAGAATCAGAAAGGAAGAAATAAAAGAAATATTGAAAAAGATAAAGAATGAAAAAGTGATTGGGTCAAATGGTATCCCTATAAAGGTTTGGAAATACTTGGGGGAGGATGGCATAAGTTGACTTGATTTTGGTATGTTTTGTATTTTATAATTCTATATAAATTAAGATTTTTTTTTTAATTAGATTATATTAGGTGTAGAGTCTTAAATCTATTAGGTCTCAAATGTATTTATGAGTTTTCTAATTCTATGAGAATTAGGATTTCTAAAAAAGAAAAATTTGTAAAATTTTAGGGTGAGCTTTGCCCAAGGTTTACAATAGAGTTTTTCGGGCTTTTGCCCAGTTTCTTATGGGCTAGTTTGTGCTATGTGGTTTCAAATGCACATGGATGATGGCTTATGTGGGGTTTCTAAAGAATGAAAGTTTTATAAAGTGAAGAATTTGAGTTCATACATTTTATAGTGGAATTTGTTCTCAGCCAATTGTAGGTGTAGACAAATAGGGTCAAATCATATTAAATTGTTCATGTCCTTTTTCTCTTCCGTTCACGTGTGCAATTATTAATTGCTCCTGTTTTGCGGATAGGTTAAGGGTTGGTTTGAAAGTGAAAAAGGTTAATTTATTTTTTAAGTTAACTATTAATTGATTATAAAAAAATTAATTTTTTAATTAAAAAAATTAATTTTTTAATTAAAAAAATTAACTTTTTAGTAATTAACTTTTTTTTTTGACTTAATTTGATAATTTTACTCTTTATAGTTTATAAAAAATTTAAAATATAAGAGAATAAGTTTAGTGATTATAGTAAAAAATAAAAAAAAATTAAATAACTGAGTAGAGTGTAGTTATAATTTTAAACAAAACCTAAATCTAAACAAGTTTTCTTACTAATACTTAATCCGATAGTGACATAAGAATTAAAATTGAAAAAAATTTAGTCTAAAATTTAAATAATCGAATAAATTTAAGAATACAAAAATATTCTAAACCAACATTAAAGTAAAGAAAAAAAAAACAAAAAGAGAGAGAATTAAAAAATTCAAAATTGTTTCATAAAAAATGAAAACTTGTCAGTTTTAGCGTCATTACATAGCATGCATTTTCATCTATGAGTTTTTGTTTAAATAAATTTTTAGAATAAGATGGAAAATAATTTCTTACAAATGCCTTAATTTTATACATTAAATGAGAAATTTAGTAAAAACTTAATTAATAATTGATTTTGTTAATTACTTAAATACGATTTTAATTAGGTGATAAATCATTGTAAATTCTTTCTTTTAAATGATACGTAAAAGTTACTTTTTCATGATTAATTGTATTATATATTTGTTTCTATTTATCAAATATGTTATAATGTTGATTGTAATTTTTCCTCGAAATAAATATTTGACCCCTCGAAAGTTAGTCCTTGTTTCGTACGTCTTGCTAGGGGATAGCATTGTACACACGGATGGATCCACCACAAGTTCTGGGAGAGCAAATGCTCACCCTCAATTTTTTTTTAATTATTTATTATTTATTTATTTTTATTGATATTGTCATTAGTGTCCACTTAAATAATAATAATAATAATAATAATAGCACAACATCAATTGTGCAAACTCAAGAAAAGAAAAAAAAGAAAATCAACCTAATACCAATAATGCTCAACCAATGAAATAAATAAATTTTAACATAATACACATCAATACAATCATACGTAACTCACCTAACATAATGAAAAATTATCAACTTTTAACCCTTTTTGTAAATGAAATTTTTCTATACTATATACAACTTAAACTATTTATGTATCTTATAATTAGTGTTCATTTTGATTGTGCGTCCTACATAGGGATGCATTCAATGAATTATGAGCCAAGTCATTCATGAGATAGTCATAAGCGACCCGTTATTGGTTCCGCTTAAGCTTAACTCTTTAATAATTGAGCCAAGCTTAAACCTCTTTTCAAACTTTTTTATTAAATGACTTAAGCTTGAATTTAAGAAAACTTACTCATTAGGTTTAAGAGCCTACTTATACAATGGGAAATGACAGATGCACTCTATCATTAGTTTTTCACACTCTATATTACTATTTATCATTAAAGTTATTATGGAGTAAAAGAAGCTGCTACATGAGTGCTAATATTTTCACGCTTATATAATATATGATATTATATATAATATAAATACATATAATATATTAATATATATAGATTCTATAATTCTTGCTTATTTAGAAATTTTATTAGTATTTGATTTTGAAAGTCATTTTATTTTTGCTGAAAACATATAACATTTTAGACTTTCTCAAATTATATAAAATTTTTTATCGATTATCAAATATTTTAAAAGTTGAAATTTGTCTAATCATAAATACCAATTATTTCTTATGATAGAAATTATTATTTAATAAAATAACAATTTGGTAATATTAGATAAATTTTTTAACTTTTTGATATGTGATATAAATGAATTTTAAAGAGTCGACTTCAAGTCTCAATATTTTTTAATGAGCCAAATTCGAACTTAATTTTTTTAAAGCCTCACTAAGCCTGAACTCGACAAATATGAATAGAGCCAGATTAAATTTGAGCAAACAAATTCTAACTCGGCTTGACTCATTTATACCTTTAATTGTAGATTAGTTGAAGAAGTATCGATGCCTCGTAGGACCCCTTTCATAGAGACGCACCCCCTCACTTGCAAGTATATATGCCTATGTACGCTCAAAAGGTATGACAGGACAAGGCAACTAGGTTGTTTTGGAATGTAAGATCACTTGGAAAGAAAAAAGGAAGATTGTTGCTGAAGCGATGGCTACTTTACTGTATTTGTTTATGTATGCATGCTATATATGAGCTGTATTTTGTGTATACGTAGATGTAAAGTATTAATCAAATAAAAAACAGAAAAGTTAAAAGAGCACACAATGAGGATTGAGTATACTTCTGCAGCTAACATTAAAAAGGCAAACCAAAGAGAAGGTTAAAAATAAAAAAAAGTATAGATAATGTTGTGAGCAAACTTTTGCATACCCATAATATTAATACAAACCACACAATTACAAGCACTCAGAAAGCTCACTAGGTAACAATATTAATTAATTCCCCTCACACATAAAATCAAAGGTTAGACCTATATGAAAAGGGTTCATTAATTAGGGCCGGCGATGTAATGACTGCCTGTGAGTACCACTCCATCATAGGCATAGCTGAGAAGAATATCGAAATTCCTTGCCTCCAAACAGTATGCATCACGAGAGCTTATTCTTCTACAGTAGATATAACGAAACATTCTTATCCAAACAGAGGGATGGGAGGCCTGCTCCAAAAGCCCTTATGCTTTGATGATAAATACTTGTATCTTATCTGTCCCTCAGGGCCTCACCCACATCACATGCATGCAGCCTGTTAAAAGTAAGTGCAAAGCAAATAATAGAGTGGGAGAAGGGTGGTCACAAGTCCTGAAAGTCATAGCCAGCCAATAAACACATGCTCTGCTCTGCACATGCTCTGTCCCCCCCCCCCCCCCCAACAAAGCACCACACCACAACACACTTTATTCTTTTCTCTAATAACAAGAATCCTATATAACCCACCTCTTTGCTGCCATATATGTTAATTAAAAACTTAATTACTGCAACCTAACACTATGCTTATGTAAATATAGAATCACACACAACTAATTAAATCAATCGAAAAGTTAAAACATGTGTAGTTAGAAAATCATCTAACTAATTTATGGAATTAATAAGCACTCTTGGCTATACCATGTGGCTTTCTCATCAATGATTTTGCATGTCAACCGATCATATGATTTTGTTGTTGTTTTTGTTGTTGTATCAGTTATTTATTTATTATTATTATTATTTTTTTTGTAGAGCAAGGGCTACGGTTGGGAGAAGTGGAGATGCCATTGCCAAGGCAACACATTGAAGATGTCGAGGACAAGTGATCAAATGGTCATTGGTGAGGCCGGCTGCCTGCATGAAGGAGTGCATGACTGTTGGGCCCACGAACCTGAAACCTCTCTTCACCATGTCTTTGCTCATGCTCTCTGATTTTGAGGTCTTCACTGGGATCTTGTGGCATGACTTGTATTGGGTGGCAATCGGCTTCTGATTCACAAATCCCCACAGATACTTGTCAAACGATCCCAATTCCTTATTTATCTGTCCATTAATTTGTTAAAAAAAAAATAAAATTATCAATAATATTTTAATCCACAATCACTTTCGAATATCTCATTCTAATAAGCAATTTGCTTGTAATCTAATTCACTGATTATTTATTTGACTACTTGGGACAACTAACTTGTTCTAATCAGACATAAGGGAGGGAACCAATTAAATATTTTGTGTGTGTGTGTGTGTTGGGGGGGGGGGGGAGACCACCAACTGGTCTTAATTAATAACATGCTAATTATTAATTAAATGCATGACACCCCATTACGGGTGTTTGTAAAAAATACTAGGGGGAAAAAAAAGCAAAGAAACTTGAGGAAATGTGTGATCATGTGTTTGGGAACCTGAGTATTAATTGTGTTTTAATTCACAATTACCTCAAGAATTCGGCTAGCATTGTCCACAATACCCCGGACTTGGCTTAATTCTATACCATAATCAGCACCGATGGAATTGATCTTCTTTTCAGTAAACTTGGAAACAGTTTCTGCATCAAATCCTGAAAAGGCATCCCTGTACGTTGGTAAAAGGGAAAACAGCAAAGAAATTAATTCTCTCTCTAAAGAATATGCTTTGCTGTTGGTTAATCGGAAAGAGTTCTGGGTGTGAAATTAAACACCCCCACCTGAAACCTTGGCGTTTCTTCAATACTGAAGTCCAATCTGATCCCACTTGAGCACCAGTCAATACTAGCAATTCAAACAGCAGCCTGCATGGATACACACAGCAGAAGGAAGCTAGTATATTAGTATCGTTTCTTTCGTAATACATATATAGGACTCAGAGAGAGTGAGAGGGATAGAGGTAGAGAGAGAGAGAGAGAGTACTGAGTCAATTAATTAGCTACTTACTTATCATCATGGACAGGAACTCCCCATTCTTCATCATGGTAAGCTATATATATGGGATCTATACAACAATAAAAAAACACCAGCACACCTCATGAGAGTAAACAAATTAAAAGTAAAAACTGCTTCTTGCCTTGTATCTTTTATTTTCACTTTCTTTCTATAAAATAAATGTGGATTACAAGTAAAAATTAACATGCAAATACCTGAATTACTTGTGATGAAAGTGCATCTCTTTTCCCCTGGGAAAGTGGCTGAAGATTCAACGGGTACCAGCTTGCCTTGGTATTTAGAAGACTTTGTTCTTCCATAATGAGCAATTTTCATCTTCCTTTGCACTTGCATAATTGCAGCTTGCTCTCTCCTTGCCGCGGCTATGCTACCTGGTGCCTCAATTATCAGAGAGGAAGAGAATTTCAACGAAGGAGAGGTGCTGTCGATGGAAGGAGCAAGTGCAACACTAGATTTCTTTGACTTTTTTACAGTTGAGGTTGCAGATTTGGTCGTGGTGGTGTTCCTTGGTGTGGAGACCTTTTCAACACTAGAGTTCAGCCCGTTTGGGTCGTTGCCTCTCTTAACTGCAGCTGGCCTGGGAGATTTTAGTATGGGAGAGATCGGAGGTGTCACTTGTACTACAGAAGGAGGCTTGGCTATTAATGTGGGATTAGTACCATTTGGTGATGATGATGATGATGATGATAAAGGTTGCAGTGGTAGTGGTGGTGGAGTTGCAGAAGATTTTTGGGAATTAGACTTCTTAAGGGAATTGCGCCTTTCTAAGAGAGGGACTCTGTTGCAAGTAGGCTGAAGGACAGGACGGCCATTCATATGAGAGACCACTGCTGTTGGGCTGATGACATCAATGGCACTGTTGCTGCCTTCTCGCCATTTAGTCTTAGAGGAGGAACACATTTCTTTTTGTTGATGTGTGTAGGGACTAAAGAGAGACTGGTTGATTATATTTGGTGCAACAAATCATAGGGAGATGAGGTGAGAAGAGAAGATAAGTGATATTGGGGTGGTGATGAGGTGAAAACTTGCTAAGGCATTGAATGAATGAATTGGTGATCAAATGACTTCATTTTTAAGGAGGGAGATGGGTTCTGGGGATGGGAGGTTATTGTGGGGGTTGGGGGGGGGGGGGGGGGGGATTATTTTTAAAAAAGGGAAGGTGGGCA
>JAVXUM010000030.1:23303163-23318111 GCA_035590655.1 Pouteria glomerata
GATGGATACATAGAGAAGATTGCGATTCCATCAGCTTTAATAGATAAGTCCTTTGGTGAGATGTTGAAGGCTGCATTGAAGAAAGATGAAGATGTTTTGATAAAATTAGACTGGTCAGAGTCAATGCCCCATCCAGATGAGAGGGTTGAGTATGAATTGTGGACTAATAGCAATGACGAGTGTGGAATTCGTTGTGATGAGCAGATGAATTTCATCAAAAATTTCAAAGGCCACGCTCAGATTCTTGAGAGGCGTGGTTTTGCCCGGTTCACCCCACACTACATAACGTGGTATTGTCCCCAGCCTTTTATCCTTACCAGTCAGTGCAAGTCACAATGCATAAACCATGGAAGATACTGTGCGCCTGATCCAGAGCAAGATTTTGGAGAGGGTTATCAAGGGAAAGATGTGGTTTACGAGAACTTGAGGCAGCTTTGCGTGCACAGAGTTGCCAACGAGAGCAAAAGATCCTGGGTCTGGTGGGATTATGTGACAGATTTCCATATCAGGTGTTCCATGAAGCAAAAGAGATATAGCAAAGAGTGTGCTGAAGATGTCATGAAATCACTCGGTGAGTGTTGGCTCAAGAAATCATTTCATAGTTCCCACAATTACTTTATTATTATTGCCGTTATTATTATTTTGCTGATTCCCGTAAGTACTTTTTAATACTCAATTCTGATACACCAGATCTGCCAATTGAGAAGATTCAGAAATGCATGGGCCATCCGGAAGATGATGTCGAAAATGAAGTCCTAAAAATGGAGCAAAGTCAACAGGTTCTTACTTTCTCTGTTCTACATACCATTTGTGCTTTTGCTAGCCACATTAATTTGGAGATCATAAATATCTTTTTAAGCCTAATTTTCTAGTAGTGCGTTGTGCATATGTAGTTCTTTGCTAAGCAAAATATAGTTAAATGATTTTATTTGCAGCATATACAAAATAACTTATTGCTTGTACTCTGATTGTTGATATCTAGGTTGGCCGAGGATCTCGTGGTGACGTTACCATCTTGCCCACATTGGTCATAAATAATGTTCAATACCGAGGTTCGTTTGGATAATACACAGTTATCTATCCTTTTTGCTTTATTTTAGTTATAGGACACCATGGGAATCATCAATTTTCCATTTACGCATGCTGTAAAGTGTAGAAGAATTAATTTTATGAAAAATCTAAGTGGTTGATGGAGTAAGTTGTCCTAATCAACAGGCTTCCTGTAGCTGTAATGTGATTGAATCTTTTAGTATCCACAATTTCATTCCCTAGTCTATTTGGTTGATTCCATCAACTTAGATTTCCAATAGTGATTTAATTTCTCCTTTTCCCTCACATTTCCCAGATGCCTTTAGGTTTATAATCCTTAGATTTTGATCAGTTTTCCAGTCCTCACAGTATCTTTCTAAGCTAAAGTAGAAGGGCTTTGGAATCCATTCCACTCTACTTTGTTCATTGGCTAAACATCCTGATTGATTTAGTTTGCTATTGCTCGGTGATATTTAATAAAATCTGTATTACAATTTTTAGCTGCTGTCTCCTAACATACTCATTCTTCTTTCCTAAAGGAAAACTGGAGAGGACTGCTGTGCTGAAAGCTGTTTGTGCTGGATTCAAAGAGACTACAGAACCTCGAATTTGTTTGAGCGGAGGTTGTTGTCATTGCTTTCTTTTCTAGTTTGTAATGACATGGCAATGCATAAAATCTGTTAAAGTACTGATATTCTTATTTTCAATTTGGTATCTAACAGATCTTGAGACCAATGAGTGCCTTGATAGGAATGGTGGGTGTTGGCAGGATTCAAAATTAAACGTCACAGCTTGCAAGGTATGTAGTGTGGATTGAACTCTTTCATATAAATTTTCTGGACTGAATATGATAATGAGAAGCGCATTTAGAGTTGTTTCTATACTTCTTCTATTGCTTATCCCAGGATCTTATTTTTCTGTAGGACACATTTAGGGGAAGAGTTTGTGAATGTCCTTTGGTGAATGGTGTGCAGTATAAAGGAGATGGTTATAAATCTTGTGAAGGTACATTCCCTGCAAGAAAAGTTAAATCTTTGTCCATATATCCAAAAATTAATACCACTTCTGGATTCTATTGAAATTGGTGTCTTCCTAAATAATGTAATGCTTGATTTGTTCACTTGAGATATGAAATTGGTGCTTGTATAAGAGTTTGCTACACCTGTGAATGTGACAAGGAACAGCTTAGGCTTTCTCGTGACCTATGAAATTGGTGCCTTGAAGGAAGGTGAAGTTGCCAATATAGGGATGTACTGCAATCTATGGAAAATCTCTGCTCAACTCAAAGTAGGATTCCAATTAAGGGTTTACCATTATCAAAAATAGCATCTTTAGGATACATATGCATAATTTCTTCAAGTACAAACTTCTGTAAATAAACTTTCGTAACTCTAGCATGACATAACTAATTATAACTTTGTAACCAAGATTCGATTTACAGCTGAACAAACTGCCCTAAAATGTAATGACACCAAAATAACAACATACTGTAAACTGAGGCCTCATATAATGGATCTTTTCATTCCTATTAAAATATATTAAAGTTAACAAAATAAACTTTTAATGCCCAAGAATCCATCGCTCTGATGTAAAATATGTATTCTACCATTGAATATTGCACCTATCCAATTATGTTCATTTTTTTTCTTGAAATGACAATTATTTTCAGTAGCTGTGTGAAAGTTTTGTATAATTTACTTTTCGTGGAACTTGATACATTGAGAGGACCAGAACACATAACTTCACTTCCTTAGCTGCCTATTCTATGATTGCATTATCTTAATGGAAAATTATTAATCTTCCTCTAAATCTAACTCATTGAAGTTGTATTGGCATTGCTTTTACTGGAATAAGAATTTTTCTTTTTGGTAACGCCTATGGCTCGCTACTCATGTTTTAGACTTAATTGACAGCTGTAGGACCTGGAAGGTGTTCATTAAACCACGGAGGTTGCTGGTCAGAAACCAAAAATGAAATAACATTCTCAGCTTGCTCAGTTACGTAATGTTATCATTTCATCTTAGGTTTTGCAAATGTTGCTGTGTCATGCATTTCATTTTATGAGTTAAATCCTCTCCTTATATTATTCACTTTTCTTCTTTTTGGGGGTTTCCCATCTTGCTAAATTATCATGCTTCTACAAAACAGGAGTCCTTTCTATTCGGCTGCCACTGTCCACCTGGTTTTCATGGTGATGGCCATACATGCAAAGGTGATTTTGTTTGTTCCCTTGGGAGACTAAGAACATTATAGAAACTTTTGTTTTTTTTTTAAATATTTGGGCGTTTGAAATCCAAAATGTCTTAATTTTTATGTTGTTTCTGCCTGTACATCAGATATTGATGAATGCAAGGGAGGTCGAGCCTGTAAATGTGATGGCTGCACCTGTAAGAACACGTGGGGTTCATATGACTGCAAGTGTAAGGGGAACAAGCTGTATATGATGGAACAAGACACATGCATTGGTAAGATATGTAGTACATTTCATGCGGACTCTTATGATTTTATTTTATTTTTTTTGACAAGTAGGAATAATGTATTAAAACTGGAATCAAGGGGATTCTGCCATAGTACTAATACTAAATAAATGTAAAATAAAATGTTAAACTATTCGAGCTCCAACTTGAGATTGACTCGACAGATAAAGGAATCAAACATGAACTTTAATGATCCTAATTCAAACACATTATTACTCAATTTGGTTCAGTTCAATTACAGCCTGGATTTTTTTCCAGCATGCATTGGCAGAAAACTTTCCATCTTCATCTTTAGTGGGTTCTTTTAATTGCTTTAAGCATTCTAGAGCCCTTAACTTTCAGCTCTATTTTAAGTCTCATTGTAGACTTGTTAGCCCTGTTCAGATGATGGCAGTGTACGTTGCAATTTGCAAAATTTTATGAGAGATTAAGTGGTGGTCTCTCTGCGTAGGAATGATGACAAGTTTGTGCCCTGCTAATAAAATAAGGAACTGTTTACTTTTCATGTTTTAGAGAAGGCATATTGATAGCCTGAGTGTTTTGATCCTTTTTCATCCTTTGAGCAGAAAGGAATGCATCAAAATTCGGATGGTTCCTTACCTTCTTGATTCTAGCGGCTGTAGCAGCCACTTGTATTGCTGGTTATATATTCTACAAATACAGGCTCAGGGTACGTCTTCGTTGATTGAATTTGTGTTCCATCCAATTCATATATGTTATTATCAAAGAAAGACAGAGATATTGAAATCTTTATTCTTAAATTTGCAGTCTTACATGGACTCGGAGATTATGGCTATCATGTCACAGTACATGCCACTTGACAACCAGCAGAATAATCAAGTTGTCCACCACGAAACTGAACCTCTACGACATGGTTCATCAGTGTAAGGTACGTAGAATTGTTGCTGATCTCTTCTTCTTCTAGAAAAATTCGTACTTTCCCTTGTACATTTTCATATATGGCACAAAGTTTTATGCGGTTAATTTTGTCTGTGATAACAGAAGCTCTGGCAATCACTGCTAAATAAAAAGCTTGTGAGAGGGATGGATTTTTCTGGCTGTAAAATTTCAGATCCATGACATGGTCAATTATGATCCATACAGGAATTTCATCAGAACGCACTTATCTTTCCTTTTTTTTTTTTTTTTTGGTCTTGTGTAAATAAAAAATATTGAGATGTAAACGGAGGCTTGTAGAAAGAAAAAGAAATAATGTCAAGGATTTATGGTGTCATATCAATAGAAATTACATCTTGTAACGTGTAAGAGGGATATACAGGTTAAAATACGATACTCCAGTGTAGTCCCTGTACACAAGGTTTTTAATTAGTTTTATCTTTTTCAAACAGTCTACAAATTTAGAATTTTCTATACCATATTCATTTGGAATAGGAAATAGCTATTACTTTTTATACTAATATATTTGGAATTGCGTAATTACAATTTTGATCACCTCTGCACAATTTGCAAATTCTGTTTGGCGATGCTTGATTTAATGGACTTTTACGTGAAAATAGTTTCTAAAAATAAATAAGTGAAATTAATAACTATTTATATACTTTCTCTTGTTAAAATTTTTGATCCATTTGTACTAAGTTATATTTAAATTGTGTTATAGAATTGAGATGAGAAAATAATGAAACCCTAGTTGCATGAACTAAATCTGAGGTAAGGCTTTGGTTTAATAAATTTAAGTCAATTAATTCTTAGTTTTATAATCAATTTTTTCCAACAGCATTTCAATAAATCTTTCTTCTTAGTGAATTAATTTAGACTTAAGGTTTCTTCAATTGAATTTTACCAAAGTTTTCATACAAGTTTCCGGTAATTCGACTTCAGCACTAATCGATTATATTATGTTTGGAATACTAAAAATTTTAAAGAGGTAAAAGTTAGTTGTTCTTGGAATTAAGCTAAATTGGTCAAGGGTAAAAGAATATTTAATTTTAATAAAATATTATAACAAAATGAAGCATCATAATAATTGTTATTTTAAAAATATATATATTATGAAAATATATAATTTTAAAAATATTAATTATAAAAAATATAATAGTATTAATTTTAATAATGAATTATTATTTGCTAAAAATTAATATTAATACAATACATAATCTAGTAATTTATTATTTATGAGAAATAATTTTTACTTAATAAAACATTTTAATAAAATAAATTTTTTAGTAAGTAATTATTATTAAATATAGTTTCAATTTTAGAAAATAAATAATTTTAGTCATAAATTAATATTTCAATAGTATCAATTTAATAAAATAAAATAAAATATTTAATAATATATTATTATTTATTAAATATTATTTTGGTAAAATAATTTAATTATTAATAATTTTAATTTGATTATATGGTACTCAGTATTTGATATTGGCCATTTATGTATTATTTTGAGCTAATAAAATATTTAAACCAAGATTGAGTTAGCTTATTTTATATTTTTTGAGCTAAATTTAGCCTAAATTGATATTAAGTTGGACAACTAGGCTAAGGGTTTATCCTTATTTCCTTTTGCTTTTCTTTCTTTTTTTCTCTTTCTTTTCCTCTCCCCGTGGCTCCCGGCCATTCCAGAGAGCCGAGAGAGAAAGAAAGAGAGAGAGGGGAGATGAAAGAGAAGAGAGAGAATAGAGAGAGAAAGTGTGTTTCGAGAAGGAAAGTCAGCGAATCGAGATAGTATTCGACGCCATGAACATTATGGTAGTATTCATTTTTTCGTGATTTTGCTCGAAATGAAAGAAATAGATGTCAGAAGTTCAAGAGTCAAAATTAAAATCTTTTCATTTTTTTTTGCTCTTCAAATTTGAGATAGATGTGACTTATATTTATATTCTAAATGTTGTTAGGATGATTTTGATATATTTGTGGTGTATATATATATATATATATGAATGTGAGTATATATACATATATATGTTATGATCCTGCATATATTTGAGTTATTCTTGAATTTATTGTTATAAAAATATGCTATTAATGCATTTGATTGTTTGTATATGATTGATTGTTGAGTTTGAGGTTTGAATGAGTGATTTGGGGGTATTTTGGAGTTGAATTTTCGTTGAAAACGAACCCAGAAGCTAGGTTCTAGGTGCTGGCATCTGGACAGCATCCTTGGCGTTGGGATGCCGTTTGATAGTAAAGCTGGATGCTGACATTTGGTGTTGGCATCCAAACGATGTTGGGCAGAATGTTTAGAAATGAAAAAGTTTAATTTCTAAACATTTGTTTTGTGCCCAAACCCATTTATTATGGATTTTAAAGATTAAATGAACCCCCAATCATCATCATGTAATGAAAATATATTTTTATATTGAGATAATATTATTTTTATGATTTAGTATATCATGTGCATGGACTGGGATTGTATCATCTGGTTAAATATATGATTATTGATTCGCCAAGAGTACCATATGAATATGATTGACGTATCAAGACACGGGTTATATATATAGACGGGATCCATGATTTAAAAAAAAATGATAAAATAAAATTTTAAAAACTCCAGATGATCCTCAATCATTATAAATGACTACAGTTTAGTCATTTAGAATTAAGATGTTAATTATGAGATATGATTATGAGATTTTCTTCGAATTGCAATCGAACCCTACTTGAACTAAGTAGATGCCTGACTAGGGTTATAGCATGATTCTCTAGCAGAACGGACATGAAATGTAGCACAGTTCCCCTGAATCTTACCCCGATGGAGGTGTAACACGATTTTACACCTATGATTATATATTGAGATATACTTTTGCCGTAAGCGTAAATGGCACAGTTGGTTATCTCGTGTGCTTTATTAAGCGACACTCGTTCCAGGATAAAGTTGGAAATAGATGGAGATTACCTATTGCATGAGATTTCATGAATTATTGTTATATGTTGAGATATTGTGATTGTTAACTATAATAATGTTAATGTTCTATCTATTGATAATAAATTAATTTGTGAATATTAGATAATAAATTAGGAAGTATGGTGATCTGATTCTTAACGTGGGATACACAGGCAGCTTGGGGTCAAGTAGCCTAAGTCTGGTCTTAATTATAGATAATAAAAGTTGTGTTTATTTCTCTTAATTGGAAGCTGAACTGCTAATATTATAAATAGTATGACTTTGATCATGGGTCTAACGTTTACATTCACGATATTATAATTTTGAAAGATATAAACACGATTATAATATATGTTTTATCCGTAAATGTCTAGAATACTGTCATTAAGGATAGTATTAGAGTAGATTATATTATTATTTATTTGATTATAACGTAGTCAAATATTATTTTATATAGGATTGAAGAATGATTTTTGATATATTGATAAGTATAATTCATTGTGAATTGATCTTGGATTTGATTTTATGTATTTTATTTAATTTTCACATTTTTACACTTACTGTCCCAAATATGAGGTTAGGGGTGTTATAGATTAAATAAATTATTATTTTATGATATTTATTATAATTATTTATAAGAGAACATTGATTAAAATTTCACCAAAAGTATAAAAAAATCCTTTGCAAGGATAATCAGAAAAAGGTGTAATTCTTTTATTTATCTACTATTCTATTAAAATTTACCCTATGTTAAAAAAAAATGTTCTTCAAAAAAAAAATGTTCTAAGGAAAAATTGTTGACAAAATCAGAATAAAATTATGTTTTGAAAAACATTTGAAGCAAGAAAATTTCACATTCTTAGTCATCCATTGGAGAGAGAGAGAGAGAGAGAGAGAGAAAATCAGCCGAACTGGACCCCTTGTTACTAGCAGCAGGAGCAGCAGCGGTCAGCGGTTTTGGGTTTTGTTACTACTTGTTAATACTAATTGCTCTCCTTCGACCATCGTTACTTGTGATTCTTTATCGGTTTGACTTTTGAGCCACTAAAGAATGTTCACTAGTTTTATTCAAATACTCGGTTAACTCGGCATGCCATGCCCATCACTAACTCGATTCGAACACTACTCCGATGGAAGCTCATTTCAATCCCGTGTAAGTCTTCTCATCCTTCAGCTCGCAGTAATTTCTCAATTGTCAGCTTTCCATTGCCTAAAACTTCCTCGGATGAACATCACAACGAAGACCATATTGAACCCCCAATTTCTGATGAAATTTTCAACTCGGGACCCAGACTGGGTTCTTACAAAGTGGGCGACTCCACATTCTATTCTCTCATCGAAAAATACTCCATTTCTGGTGATTTCGGGTCTTTGGAGAAGGTTTTTGGTCGTATGAAGCGCGAAAGAAGAGTATTTATTGAGAAGAGTTTCATTCTAATGTTTAGAGCCTACGGAAAAGCACATGTACCCGAAGAAGCTGTGGACTTGTTCTATAGAATGGCGGAAGAGTTTCGATGCACACCAACTATTCGATCATTTAACTCGGTTCTTAATGTAATTATCCAAGAGGGTCTGTACTATCGCGCATTGGAGTTTCATTCAGATGTTGTTGGTACTATGAACATTTTTCCCAATGTGTTAACCTTCAATTTAGTTATCAAAGCTATGTGTAAATTAGGATTAATTGATAGAGCTGTCGAGATGTTTAGAGAAATGCCTCTGCGGAATTGTGCACCTGATGTGTTTACTTATTGTACGTTGATGGATGGGTTGTGCAAGGAGAATCGAATTGATGAGGCAGTATTGCTGTTGGATGAGATGCAAATAGAGGGGTGTTTCCCTTCTTCTGTGACATTTAATGTGTTGATTAATGGCCTTTGCAAGAAAGGTGACTTGCGTCGTGCAGCAAAACTTGTGGACAACATGTTCCTCAAAGGTTGTGTTCCAAATGAAGTGACTTATAATACCCTTATCCACGGTCTGTGTCTAAAGGGTAAATTGGACAAGGCAATTAGTCTTTTGGATAGGATGGTACTGAATAAATGTGTTCCTAATGATGTCACCTATGGAACAATTATCAATGGCCTTGTTAAACAAGGGAGAGCTGTTGATGGTGTACGAGTGTTGATTTCCATGGCTGAAAGAGGGCACCACCCAAATGAATATGTCTACTCAACACTTGTAAGTGGGCTGTTCAAGGACGGAAAATCAGAAGAGGCAATGAGATTGTGGAAGCAAATGTTAGATAAGGGATGCACACCCAATACTGTTGTTTTTAGTGCACTTTTAGATGGTTTGTGTCGAGTAGGAAAACCTGATGAAGCTGAGGAAATTCTCTGTGAGATGATTGGTAAGGGTTGCATGCCCAATGCTTTTACCTATAGCTCTTTGATGAGGGGTTTCTTCGACGTTGGCAATAGTCACAAAGCAATTCTTGTGTGGAAAGAGATGGCCACTAATAATTGCATTAATAATGAGGTTTGTTACAGCGTACTTATTAATGGCCTATGCGGGGATGGGAAGCTTAAGGAGGCTATGATTGCGTGGAAGAGTATGTTGGGTAGAGGATTTACACCTGATGTTGTGAGTTACAGTTCAATGATCCATGGCCTTTGCAATGCTGGCTTAGTGGAACGGGGATTAAAATTTTTCAATGAGATGCTTTGCCAGGGCTCTTCTCAACCAGATGTAATCACCTATAACATACTTTTTCATGCGCTCTGCAATCAAAGTAGAATTTCACAAGCCATTGATCTTCTCAATAACATGTTGGATCAAGGTTGTGATCCTGACTTGGTCACGTGTAACATTTTCTTGAAAGCTTTAAAAGACAAGCTGAACCCTCCACAAGATGGGACCCAATTTCTAGAAGAACTTGTACTAAGGTTATACAAGCGGCAGAGAATTGTTGCAGCTTCCAAAATTGTAGAATTGATGCTTCAAAAGTTTTTTCCTTTAAAATCTTCCACTTGGGAAAGGGTTGTGCGAGAACATTGCAAACCAAGGAAGATTCAAGAGTCCATTGATAAGTGCTGGATTGACCTGTTCTGCTGATTTCTTAGGTTAGACTTTCCCTAATGATGACTTATCATTGATTTTATTGTTTGTTTTATATAAGATTGAAGTGTTATGTTAGGAAGTGTGATACAAAAAAATTTATTAAAAAAAAAAAAGAATAAGTGTCATTCAAATTATCTTTGCATCTCAAATTTTGTAAATTTATTACACAACAGGTTTCTTTCAAAATTGACATTTCTTTCTCCTGAATTGTCACACTATTACCACAAGCAAACACATTAACTCCATCAGCGTGTTGAGCTTTTAGATTTTCAAGATAACCAGGAAGTGAGGAGTTGATTAGGTATACAATTCTCACTTCCAGTTGTGAAATATTTCAAAGGAATCTGCAATATATGCATTTCTTGCCTAACATAGAGCTTTTGTATAAATTAATTTCAGACCAAAAGTATATTCAAAGAGTTTGAGAATTTCCATAATAAAATGAAAATTATTGACCCTGTTAAAGAGATAAAATTAGAGTTCCAGGGGGCTGCAGTAGAAAATCCACTGCAAGTGCTGCAGTGGTGAGATGGATGGTCAGGATTAAATCACAGTGCATTAATTGTGTTAAACTGTATTTATTAATTCATGTCACCCGCATTTATTAATTTAATTTAATGTACTGTGATTTAATCTTGACCGTCTATCTCATCATTGTAGCCCCTGTTGTGGATTTTCCACTGTAACTCTCTGGAACTCATAAAATTATGTCATCATGAATTGTAGATGAGAAATCAAAACTCTATTTTTTGTGAATTTGGAGATCTTCCACAACTCCAGTAGCAGTGGCTCAGTCAACTAATCTACTAAGAGCTCCTTCTACCAAAGTGAAAAGAAAGTGGGAATGGGGATCACCTTGTCTAAGCCTTCGAGAAGCTGTGAAGTACCACCCCAGTTTCCTAGATTTGTGGAAGAAGGCACCAATATATCCAACTTCTTCATTTACTACCAAACCCCTTCTGCTTGAAAACAAAATCTAGGAAGCCCTACTCAACATGGTCTTATGCTTTCTAAAAGTCCAATTTAAAAACGACACCCTTTTCCCAGCTCCATACTCCTCCACAACTTCATTTGCAGTGCGGGCTCCATCAAGAATTTGTCTACCTTTGATGAAAAAGCACTTTAGAATTGGATTTAGTTGAGCTTGATACAAATCTCAATTTCCTAGTGAGGACCTTGGCAAATAATCTTATATAAAGGAGAGACTAGCTTGATTGGCCAATAGTTGTTCAGTCTTAATGGCTTAATGGCTGATTTTTCTTGGGAATAAGACAAATAAAGGTGGCAGTAGTGCAGATGTTAACCATTCCATTACAAAAGAATTCCACAGAGTCTTTCATCAAGTCCAATTTGTAAAGTCCCAACAATTCTAAAAGAGGGCCAATGTGCATCAATGAGGGCTTGGTGCTTTGTCTTGAGCACACTCAAAGCTAGCTTTTAAACCTCGTTGAATTCAAAGGCTCTTTCAAGCCAAGAGGACAAAACACCCTCTATAGGCTTAAAATTTAGACCATCTATGCCCAAGATTCAGAACCTATAGATGAGTAAAACTTAGAGAAGAAATTGATGACTTCAATGACAAATGAATCCTCATCATTCACAGCAATCTCTTCCTCCTTTTTAATATTTTTAATAAAGTTCTTGACTCTCCTACCATTGATGAATCTGTGAAAAAGTTTTAGAATTATTATTGTCATCCTTAAAGCAGTTGATTTTAGCTTTTTGTCCCCATGATATGTTTTCTTTATAAATAATATCCTGGGATTTCTTTTAGAGACCTTATTTTCTAAGATATTCATCAAGATAATTTTTAATTTCAACAGAATCCAACACCTGAATTCTCATTGTAATATCATCTTTAATTTTCCTGATATCTCCAATGACATTCCATTTCCATTGGTTTAATTTTCTCTTAGTAGTTTTGAGGCACCTTCCCGAATTTGCAACCTTCCCAATCTTGACAATTACACTCATTCCACTTATGTTCGGAAATACTGTTTGAAAAAAGGGCATCCAGGCCACATATTTTCAAATCTGATTGGGTAGGATCCCATTTAAAAGGGAGATCCTCGAGGAACACAGCGAATGATAAGAGGTTACTTAGGACCAATCTCCCATATGACGTTTTTAAGGAGATCACTCCAACTCATAGAGAAAATGAATGTATCTAATCTTCAAAGGACAAGGTTAAGTTGCATGTTAGACTAAGTGAATTTAACATTGGAAAGAGAAAAGGATCAATAAGATTGCACTCTCCAAAGGAATCGGGAACAACTGAATGCAAACCCATTCACCAAAACCCTTTACTTGACTTTTCAATGCACCAATCCAAGTGGAAGAACTTTCACCTGGTCCTTGTTCAAGAACGCAACAACCGTCCGAACTCCTTTGGATGCTTCCGAACTCTTCTAAATCACAGGCTCTATTCTTGAGTAATTTTTTTGAAGGCTAAGATATGAGAGAAATCATGTTTTCGAAATTCTTGTGTGTTTGTGGTTGGTTCTCTCTATTATAATCCTCAAAACGACATCCTAAAGTTTTAGGAAATGAAGACAGAACTTTGAAACCAGTCCAATAAATTATGGAACATGTTGATTGTTGACCGCTCGAGCGGTCATCTGGCGAGTTCTTGCAGTGATTATTGATCCATCCAGCGAATTCCTGTGCTGGCAGCCGCTGTCTTGTTGCTGCCCACTGTCTTCCAGCGCTCACCTGGTCCTCATTAAGCCGAGTTCCATTTTAGCTCATATCGCTCCCAAAACTTCACCTAAGCATCCTTAACCTATATGTAAGTGTTTTACTTGAATTTTAATGACAAAATCTTAGACTCTAATCTAACAGAAACATGGATAAAAGATTACAATAAAAAGTGTTTGTTCATGGAATTAGCCAACTGAACTTCAGACTTAACAGAAGCAAATGTGAAGTTTGATAATTTTGGCGCCACCCAGTCTCATCTTATCTGTTAACAATACTGGATTTGCCGTGCAAAATGTGATGACATAATTTTTCTCTTGATCCTTGGTTAACTAGTTAATTGATTGAAATGATCACTTTCATTGCTGTATTATTTAGCATTAGATTCTTTATAATTTGAAAGATCTAATTTTGTGGTTGCAACCTCAACAGAATCAGATGGTGGATCCATGGCTACAATTATTGATCAGCAAAGCACAAATCTGACTCAAGGCCTTAACAAGCAGGAATTGAACAGATGAAGCTGTTTCCAAACAGGTACTCTGCATGTCACTGTAGCATTTCCTCAAAATTACCATAGTTTCATCCTTCACAAATCAGCCATTTACCAATAGTCCTTGTTTCCAAAGTTTAAGATGGCAATGGTTTGAGGTAGATGTCCTCATTACTAGAGTCACACATTTATACTGCTGAGTTAAGGGTCCATGACTCAGCTCCGTGAGTTTTTTTATTTTTATTTTAGAAAAAGAAGGGGGTGAATTGAACTAACACAATGGGTGAATGTTGAACAACACACTCCAAAAGGACTAGTGTAATGTTCAGCTCCGTGTAATTTGACTAGGTATGTTCTCTTGTACTTTCTTTTCACTTTTTTATGTCTAAAGTTGAGTATAAATATTATGCGACTGTATGTTTATCTGGTGATTTTTGGTTGCAGTTAAAAAATATGTTTTTTTTCCCCTCCAAAAGGTCAAAATGTTTCCATTTCCCAAGAGACCGGAACAAAACACAAAGTGGACTAATACTTTGGTTATTTCCTTTGAAATACAGTAAAATACACCAAAATACAGTGTATTCTACCAAAATAATAAATTGTGTAGTTAGTTTGTTCTTATACTTTCTTACATGTAGATAAATTACAATTATATTTCTGAATATTTCTATGTATTTTCATATTTTCAGTCTGTTTTTGAAACGTTCAAAAATATCCATACTAATCAAAACAATCTATGAAAATAATATTTTGATCATTGATGCAATGCAGTGATTTAGTAGGTTTTCATACTCAATTCAACGAAGCCTTAGTTTCAAACTAGCCAGTAGGTTTTTATAGTCAAATTTATTAGTTTTTTATAGTGAATAAAAAATCTTTGCAACTCCTTGAGCTTAATTATTGAAATTTGACTACCTACTGGAATCACAAGAAAACCTCATATCTTGCCCATGATGAAAATCAAACAGATTTAAATACTTTCAGCTGCCCGTTGATGTGAATCAAATATAACCTGTTGGCAGAAAATTCAGTCTCAGAATTTTCTGCAACAATTCGAGTGGTAGATTTGCGCCAAGTGGTTGTTAATGTTTTGGTATCCACTGATTTGCTCTTTGTTTCATGGGGAGGGAATTTGGACCCTAATAATTATATTTACCAAATTTATACGTACTGTACTGATTTGTTTACTGCATATCCATGATCCAACCACCCCCCCCCCCCCCCCCCGGGGGGGGAAAAAATAAAAAAAAAAAAAAAAAAAATAAACAAAAACAAAAAAAAAAAAAAAAAGGGACTTCCTCTTGGTGCCGAATTTGAATTTAGCCAACAAAGCTGCAATTCGTTC